>JAVSBS010009708.1:38289-48597 GCA_033124195.1 Coracias cyanogaster
CCCCCCCCCCCCCCCCCCCCCCCCCCCCCCCCCCCAAGAAACAAAGAATAACAGAAAGCTATTGCATAGCACTTCAAAGAGACACCTAGCCGAGCCCACTGCCTGGAGAGACCATTCCTGCCTGCTCTGCTCTCCAGCTGCATTCCAGCACCAGGCACATTAAAATGCAGAGATGTTAATCCTTGTGGCAATGCTTAAGAATATTCACAATGTGCTTAGCACAAAGAAAACACACAAAGCTGCTTTTTGTTCACCCTTTTGACTTAAAGGACAGACCCAAATCCTTCTCTTTCCAAAATGCAGTACCTTTGCACTGGATCATCAGCCAGCAGGACTGGAGGAAATCAAACCCATTTCACAACTTTTTCACATCTTCTGGATGTCTACTCCCTTGTTCTTCCTCTTTACTGTTTTTTTTTATTATTATTATCTTTAGCTGTTAATCTTACCTCACAGGCACTGAAGCATGGATGGAGATGAAGGAGACAAGCGTAAAGGGAAAATAATATTCGTTATTCGTACCGGTATCTAGAGGCCCCAGCTGAGAGCAGGACCCCTCGTGATCAGCGCACAGGCAGAGTAGATGTTACTCTGCTGAAAAACTACCCATATAAACAAGCAAGTTGGAAAAAGCAGAGGAGGGAGAAAGCATCATTCTCAGCTGGGGAGCTGAGACCTAGAGCAACTAGTGACCTTCTTCCTACTATCACGCAAGAAGCGGGTGGCATCCCTGGGAAACAGATCATACCTCCAGAGTCCCAGTTCAATGACTTACCCAAAAAAAACCCCAACCCAGCTACTAGGGAATACTCCTAACTATTTACAGCTGTATTTTCTTTGCATGGGCCCCAATCAATACCATGCAGCCAAGAATAGGTTAACCCCTTCCTTTTCACACTGCAAAATATGCAGCCATCAAACTGTTCCCTGCAGATTGTTTTCTGGTGCCAGAAATGTCACCCCTGTTCAATGTCCACCAAAAGGCACAGGATCTAACTAAATAAAATCAGCAGTGAATGGAGCTCTTTTATTCATGCATGAAAGTAGCATAAATAAGTTTTAATGAGACTGGTGGTGGTCTGTTCTGGGAACTTAATTGGAAAATCTATTTAGGAGACCTGAGAGATGTTTGTTTATAGACCAAAGTGTAATGGGCTGAAAAGACAAGACATGCAGCTCAACTTCTTTTCAGCTTTCTACAGCTGGTTTACTACCCTGGCTAAGAAGCTGAGAAGGACAGTAGTTAATAAATCAAACTCAGGCTTGCAGCCCAAGATGTAGTGATAAATCCAGGGTGATTGCCTTAGGTGCAAATGTAAGAATAATTCCCATTGGCTCCTCTTTCTACAGAGTTTCACGAATCTAGTCTCATGAGTTGTCTATCAAAAGACTGACATCTCCTACCATTTTCTTAATGAAAATATATAATTTTTGAGCCTTGACAGCAAAATTGTTCTTGTCTCAGGTCACACCACTTTTATCACCTCTAAGTATTTCCAGTTGTCCTTTGGACAGGAGCAACTTTTTCTGGAAAACAGACTGATGATGTGGTGAGTCTGGATCTCTTGATGATGTGATGTTGACCTTTTAATTGAGAAGCTAAAAGCATTGAATCCACACTGTGGCTCTTTGGCTAGAAATTGGACTAAATTGAGTCTGGTTTACAAGCAGCAAAATTCCTCTTGCTTTTGGAGTTCCTTCCTACCAGGATTTATATCCTACAAGAAGTTTAAAATTCTTCGTTATGACCAGTCTGCCAAAGCAGCCATTACAAGCGGAGATGTTTTAATAATAGTAGCACTGATTCATTTTCACAAGATATACAGATCATATGATGTCATCCCACTTTTCTAAGCATCTAAGTGTAATACTCCATTCAGCTGCCACAAAAAACTCACTCTTGTGCATCCAGAACTGATTTTCCATTAACATTGTGCAGGATCATTGGCTCTTCCGTAAGTATTTCTTCCCTTCATGTTGCCAGTGACACGCAAAACACAAATATGGGAGAGATGCATACCTGATCAAAATAAACTTAACTCTTCTTCTACAGCACCAACTGTTAAAGACTATCAGAAAGGTGCACCAGCATCCCTATGAAATAAACTAACACAATTCCTCTTCCTTGCAGGCAGGAGAAAGCAGCCTCCCTGACCATTGGGCCCAAATGAGCAGCACCCACAGGACCAGGGACTGGGGCACATAAATCCTAAGGAAAAAAAATAGCCACTTAACAAGAAGAAGATTCTCTCACATAGTAGTGCTTCCTGAGGCCAACATCTTGGCTGTGTGATGTGTCTCGTGGGGCACAATGTAGGGAACTGTCCGTAGAGCTTTGTTCTTTTGTGGACAGCCCTCCAAGTAGCAAGCTGTTTTCACTCTCCAGATCAGACCTCCTCCCTGGAACAAGACAATTTGTCCTATTTGAAACTGTTTTCTTAGCTGCATAAGACAGAACACAAACAAAAATAAATCTAAACATTTCTAGCAGAAGAGACCCAACAGAGAAGTCAAATGCTGTAGCAAACTACAGCCCAAATTTTCCCAAATGATAATTCTTCTTAACCATTTCAAATTAAAATAAAATAATCCCATAATAGACTGACATCCCCCCTCCTCCTAGCAATGTGTCATACTGCATCAAGTGCTGCGCTCTGAGGGTTAGCCCGCCTTTGACATGGAGCTGGGTAGGGCCAACACTCTTGCAGAAGAAACTCCTCCATGAGCCAGGTTTTTGTTCTACCTCTTACCCTGGCTGAGAGCTATAAGAGATACTGCTTCCTAGCCATTGCTTGGTGATTTCTCAAAAACAAGCTTAACAGCTTCAGGCCGCTCCCTGGGGAACAGAGTCCCCATCACAGTGTAGCAGGTCCTGGAGCTGTCCGGGGAGTTGGCTTGGGAGAGGGGGTGGGGCTTTATCAAGGCCAATATTCCCATCACTGTTAGGCCAATGGCACCATCATCCAGAACCACCTTGTGCTTCTGAGTGTCAGACTCGTCCCACGTCTTCCTAGAAATGTTCTGTAAGAACAAGACATGTTTTCTGAGTGGGGAAACGCCAAAAAGGCAATGCTCATCACCTATTTTCCTCACAAAGAGGAAATCCCCTACTAAAGCAAGTTGTTTACTCTGCTGTGAAGACAGGTCTGTCCAGGTGAAACTCCCCATGCAGAGGAAACCCTCCTCTGCTTCTTCTATTGTCAGATGTTGTCAGATGATGGGCCCCATCTGATGGGGGTTCCTGATCTACCCCTGCTTTAACCATCTGAAACTGAATCCTTTCAGAGCTGACTGCAGTAATAAAACTCCTCTTTCCATATTGCCTCATATATCACACCACTTTCTCCCTTAATCTCACTGCAATGCTGCTAATTTATCACCCCAGGATTGCAGCTCCCCTCAGTCTTGACCACAGTGCCTGATTTTGCTCCTTCTCTTCCCATCCCCAGGGAACTCAAAATTTAAACACTAAAAAAAACCACAACCCTTCACATCAACATTAGCCCCTCACTCTGATTGCTACTCACTGCCTACAAGGCTGTCTAATTTATAGTTAATCCTCAGTGTTTTGTGCTAAATCACCCACTCCAGTGCCTGACTCTCATGCAGCCCAAACTCTTGCCTTGAACATACCTCAGGGTGGGGGGGACTCTATCCTTTTGGCCTCTCTGCTCAGCTGTTACTCATTTATTAAAATATAAGCCAAATATACAATTATGCTGGAGGGAACATGTTTCATTGTTAAACCTTTCTGGCTCTTATCCAGAATTTCTCAGGATATGGGGATTTATATTTTACTATGCAGAGTTTCAGATTAATTGCTCACTATTCCCCACGCCTCTGATGGCAGGAAGGGGGACAAGGAGGGTTTTCTCTGACCAGAACTGCTACCTCAACCCCCATGAGACAATACAGGAATGCACATCCAGAGTTTCTGGTGGCCTGTCTCAGGTAACAGGGAGCAGCGCCTTGTAAAAAGACAGCAAGCCCTCCTGCCAGAAGGAAAATGGGACTTACGCTCAGCCCTGCCAGCACTTACAGAGCCTCTCTAGCCCAGCCTTGTGTATGGGCTGTGCTAGCAGCTGCCATACAAGGGTCTCGGTGGGGCACAGGAGTGGGAGAAGGTTTGGTTAAGGGTGGCAGTTATCGGAGGAGAATGGAGTGTGCTTCATGTTGGGAACAGCTTGGGCACAGCTTTAAGCCTTGGTCTGAAAGGAGTGTCTCTAGTTGTACACACAAATCTCTCAAAGGTCCTGTTTTGTGCCTGCAGTTAAGCAGAAACACATTATTATTTCCCATGGTTTAGAAAAGGTGAAGGAATTAACATCTGGCACTAGACTCTCCAAGCCCTCACTAGCTGCAGCCTGTTTTACCTGCAGCAGAAGCTGAAGTGCAAAGACATAGCAGAAATATGTGCTAAAGGGCCACAAGGCTCCTGACCACACAGAAGAGTCTTATTCCAATACCAGCATCTGTAGAGCTTGCTATGGGGTGGCATTTGGCACCATGTCATCATAGGGATGAGTGTGCAGCCAGCTCTCCCTGAGCCTAAAGGATGGCACCAGAAATTAACAAAAACCTAACTCTCATGTTTTTTCAGGTAACATCCAGGCCACCTCCCATTTTCACTCTTATTTAGTGAGAATCAGATTCTAGGAATAAGCATGTCAACAAAACCAGATCAACGTGTGCACTGGGAAGGTTGAATAAACATGCCCTTGTGTTGACTTAATTTTAACGCACGTACAGTCATAGAAGTATCTGCTAGAAGGAATTCTGGGTCCCTCTGGTCCTGCCTCCCATAACAAGAAAGACTGTTGCCAACACTAGCTCAGATCATCCATGGCTTTGTTTCACTGAGTCTTAAAACCTCTCAAGGTCAGAGAGTCCCTGACCTCTCCAGGTAACCTGTTCAGTGCTACACCACCCTCCTAGGGAAAAGCTTCTCCCAATAGCCACTCTGAATATCCCAAGCCACCACTTATGGCTGTCATCCATAGCCATCTCATCTACCACTCCTGCAGGAGCTCAACCTCATGTCTTCCGGTACAGATCAGCTTGTACTTGCCTTTGGTGATGGTCCTTGCCACCCCTCCTTCTCCAGCAAACTGGGCTCCACCAGGCCCCAGAGACTTATTTCATTTCAGGTTTCCCTGAGGTCAGTGGACTCAACACAGCTGTGGGCTGTGCTGGCTTAAGCATAGATTGCTACAGGCAAGTGAAAGGCACCAAGTGGATATTCCCCTGGAAACTCCAGCATGGGCTTCAACATGTCTCTGATGTCCCCTGAGTCCCACACTCAAATGACCTCCAGCCTTGGAAACTCTGTTTCTGGCTTTTTTTTTTTTCCTCCTCTTTTTCTCTCTTATTTTTCTATCCTGGACTTTGAACCTCCCTATGATCTTTTCTTGTCCGCATGATTGCATCATTCATGGCAGGTAAGGTTAGCATGAATAGAAGGAAATACAAACATCACTTCACACAGCATGCCCGCAGCTGGGAGAACCTGCTGCCAGCAGAGGTTACAGACCCCAGTCAGGTCTAATAAAGACCTGCATCACTGGAGTGGCAGGAACTACAATCACGATTATTCATGTTGAAATAGGGGTCACTGAATCTCCTGCTTCAGAGGCAACTCTGAGCACTGCAGGGCATCTCAGAAGGAGGTTTCCTTTGTGCATAGCACTGAGCACCGGGCCAGGGCAGCCCCACAAGGTTCTACTGCCAGTCACTCAAAGCAAGAAACATCACTTGTTTCTTTTCCTTCTTGTTGTGGCTCAGCACAGACAGAGCATATGTGTGGAGGGAGGAAGGGAGGACCTTCTGTTGCCAGATAGTGCCATAGCCAAATCTTGGAATTTGGGGTCACTGTGGCCAGCACCAAGGAGCTACCATCCTGAACATGGAAGATCTGAATTCAGCTCCTCTCCTGGGTGCCTTAAAACAACACCAACCAGAATATCCCTAGCCCCCATCCTCTTCACACAGTTCTGTCTTGGGGGTACTTGCTGTGCAAGCACCAACAATTCAAACCTCTTCTTGTGTCTGTCTCCAGCAGACTTGCTACGTAAGACACAAAAGAAGAGTGGACTGTGCAGGGCAACCACCCCTCACCTTGCAGAGGTGAGATGAGGAGGCTGTTTATCTGAGGAAGATCACTGCTCTGGCAGGGGCTGCGGTACTACCAGCATTGATGGTTGGCTTGCAGGATCTTCTCTATGGAGTGAATGCTTTGTGAGAGGTGCGAGCAAGAACATTACAAAATTCAGGACATCTGTACAAATTCCAGACCGATGCAGCTGCTCAAGTAGAATCATGAAAAATATTAGCACTTGAATAGGGAAGGCATTACAAAAGAGCTAAGGAGAAAGAAAAACTTGCATGCTGTGATTGATGTGAGCATGTAACAGTCTCCACATGTCACTGGGGCCAACACGATCTGCACCAGCTGAGGCACTGCTTCCAGAAACAGAAAAACACTTCCAAGGGGAGGAACCGCAGCCAAGGCCAAGCCCTTGTTCCCTGTCACAGTGCTGGTGAACCCCATGGGCCTCCCCTCCCACGCAGATGAGTTTTTAGGAACACAAGGTCCCTGGCCACAGTTTGGACTTCTGCGCTTGTCAAAGATTGAGACTGAAGCACGATCAGATGGGATGAGTTAACTAGGTAGCAGAAATACTCCTCAACCCTGTTCAGAATTGGACCTTTGAGCCCCAAGGAATGCTTGCTTTTAACTAGCAGCAATGTTGAGCGTCCCTGGACCTCACCACAACCAGCACAAGCTGCTGGTCCCTGCCAGCCACTTTCCACCCAGGCATGGCCCCTGCTTACAGCTGACCTGGCCCATGCATGCTGAGGCCTGGAGAGGCACAGAGATAAACAAAGAGTGAGGTGATGGTCAGTGTTGCTTGCTGGACTCACCCATCATGGCCAAGATTGTCAAACAGCCACCACCCTCTCCTTTCCTGGTGTTGCTTTCACTGTCACCTGCCAGGCACTCTAACACAACTTTGGTGCAAAAAGCTGGGAAAACGTTTCCATTCCAGATCCAGTGGTGCATGTGATTCAGCCCCAGACCAATGGGCCATATGTTGTGCAACCATATGGACACGTCAAACACATCTAGCCTCTTGCTGTAATTCCATAAAGCACATCCAGAAAGAAGATGCAACATAACCTGCATATCAACAGAGAGAAGACTGTAGGAGCAGAGAGATTAGGAGCAATATTAATAGATTATCCCAGATGCATTTAACTGGTTCTGCTTAACACATAGCTACTCAGCAGCAGGTACGGAAGATACCAGGCAACTGTGTTGAAGCAATTCTTGTAACCATCTCATCCCTCCCCAGCCAACTACTGCTGTTTTAGATGAAGGAAAAGGTTTATTGTGTTATTTTTCCCCCTTCTCCTCTGTATTATTTTTGTTTGATCCTAGGAAATCTAAGTTTAAAAGGCACTAGCAGAACACTACACATGTGCAGCCGCACATGGAGAAGCAAGCAACAATTCCAGTCCCAAGACACAGGAAAGCCAACATGAGTCTTTCCACAGGTTTCAGCAGGTTTCAGGTTAGACCTTCAGCGCAAGGAAGGAAAGAACAACACAAACTCTTGCACTTTGTTCATGCCTTCAAGCAGCGAGGAGCCGAGGACACTTGAGGCGAAGCCTCGTGTGTCTGCCCTGTCCCCAGGAAGCCACACGCCGTGCAGCAGATGAGGCGAGCTGGCAGGCACACCCAGCACTGCATGTTCCCACCCAAGTGGGATGCCTGCAGATGGTTTTTCCAGGAGGGCTTGGAGGCAGCTGGGGGATTTTGCTGCTGAATCAGGCATTCTGCGGCACAGGCAGAGACCTCACGGCTGGCACTGAGCCCTGCAGCTGCACAACGCCTGGCACACGCCACCGGCGCTGCGGAGCCAACATGGACAAGCTCGGAGCGACACGGGCTCACCACGGCTGCTCACTCACTTCCAGCTGATGGCATCACTGGAGACTTCTGTCCCCTCAGCAGGAAAAGCTGGAAAATAGGCACTGGAGGACAAACCACAGCAAACGTGTCCCTATCTGGGAGAGAAAGGACTTGTTGTACAGCACATGCTGAAGAAGTTGGAGCACAGAGGAGGCGTGTAGCTTTGGCACTCGAGTGCAAACAGTATGTCCCTGCCGTACCATGTCTTGGGCCTTCCAAGGCATAAATATTTTGGTCATTGGCAAAAGGGTACAAGTTCCAAAACATGTGATCATCAGGCTTTTCTGGGAGCCCTTCAAAAGCAGGACATCTCAGCCTTGTCTCCCAGACTGCTTCTACCTCCAGGGAAAGATGACCTTGGCCTTGTAAAGGTTTCATTTTCAGCTGCCACCAACCACTTATTACTGCAAAGCAAGCAGCGAGGGCCATTTTTCTTCCTGCTTTGCTGTAGGTTCTTCAGAGCAAGAACTTGTAGAGCATGAAGGTAGCACAGACCTTGGCCAAGCTCTGCGCATGCAACAGCAATGCAAATATGTACGTTCTCCTTCCTTGCTTTGCTTTGGTGCAAGTTGTCTTACACAGATCTCCAGGCAAGCACAGATACAATGGCCCCCCAGGTCTTGATGTCTCCTGAAAGCACAGCTGTGCCTGCCAGCTTGTGTTTTCAATGCCTGGCCACAGAAGCACTGTGGAAAGGGCAGGACCTGTGCGGCCTTGTGACGGGATTCTCATTTGCTGTTTTTACAGGGCATCTCCTCTCTTTTGGCAGCCAGCAGTAGCGGGCAGTTAAAGGCACTTCTGAGTGCAACACCGTGCAAGTGCCTCACTCCAGCTGGCAAGGGCAGGAGACACAAAAGTAAGAGCAGCAGTTCTGGAAAGCGAAATGAGATGGGCAAGGATGGGGAAACGGGAGATTAAAACATCAGACTGAAAAGGAACAATAAATCCCTGGTGAGGAATATAACTAGGGGAGTAGAGAAGGAACAGATTGCAGCTCAGTAATGAGGCATACGGCGTTTTCTTTGTGATCTGCAAATTCATTTGGGCTTTCTGACAGAAAAAGACCCCATGCTATCCAGAAATCTGCTTCATACACGACTGGCCTCCCTCTGATTTCAGTGGCAATAGCCGCTGGAGCAGACAGGTCTGGCATAGCCCACCTGGCCTGGCAGCGCAGGCTGAGGTCAGCCTGCTCTTGCAGCTGAGCCTGTGCAGCACCCTGGGGAGAAGGCAGGCAGGACATCAGCAGAGCCATACCTTCCTGGTGCCTGCTGAACTGCAACGCTCCAAGTTGCACAGGCCTGTCAAAATGGGCAGGATACTCTGCTCGGGCCACAAAGCCGAGGTAACAGCCAGGCTCAGCGTCACAGCCAGTGCCCCAGACATGAGGGGCTGTCTAAGACCATTAAAGGATGGCTGAGGGCATCTGGCAAAACACTGTCTTGCTGCAAGGTCCTTGGAGTATTAAGATCATGACTTCTCTGTCAGATGGGAAGGCTGCAGTTGCATGGTTTTAGTCTGCAAGGGCTGCAGACAGCAACACAGAGCATTTCAAGGTGTGACACCCTTGGAGCAGCTACCAGCCATGGAGGCTAATGTTCTGGCACTACCAAGGTATTCTTACAAATCTCTCCCCAGGAAAGAGAGAGAGGAAAGACAGCAAGCTGCAGATCCTCACACCTAGCTCCCACCCCTCAGTTCCCTGTATTCCTTTAGGCAAATGCTCAGGGTCAATAGCATCAGCCTCTTTCCTGGAAATTAAATAACCACAGCCAACTATCAGGTTGCAAGCTGGGGACCCGGGGATACATACGGAGGCCCCTGCTCTGCAGTCAGCTGCTTTCAGTGTCTCTAGCACAGCATTACTTCTACAACACTAGGCAAAAGCACGTCTCTCCTTTGCTGTGGTTTGGGGAACATAAGTGTACGAAAGATGGGGCAAGAGCTCCCACCCACATGCTTGGTTATCTCATTGAAGCCTTGGCAGAAGTATTTAGGAATAAATGGGCAAAGGGGACCCATTTATTTTCTTTCCTATGGGACAAAGAGATTACAGTTCTCAGAGTTATCAGACTGATACTTGCCTTTAGTATTAAAGTCTCCAAAACAAAAGAACAAAGATAAATTCAGCATATTCAATAGTTCTGTGGGCACAGTGCACCTGATGGCCCACGGAGTTCTGTTCCATGAAGGCAGAAATCATCGCTAATGTTCACTAGGAGATGTCCTCTCTCCTACCATTTGCAGGGAGGAAGGGCAAGAGATGCAAGGCGCCCCTTGCAATATTTGGGTATAACAAGACGGAAAGGCTTGGTTTGCTTGGACCAAGTCACATA
>JAVSBS010009709.1:0-15055 GCA_033124195.1 Coracias cyanogaster
CCCTGGGGCGGCGGGGGCCGGGGCGGGCGCGCGGCGGGTCCCGCGTCCCTCTCTCCGGGCAGGCGGGAGCGACAGTCTCGGCCCCGGCCTCGCCCGGGCGGTGCCCGCCCGCTCCTCCGCCGGAGCGAGGCGACGGGACGGAGTGCCCGGGTGCTGGACCCCCGCGGGAAGGTCTCAGAGAACGTCTCCGGCCGACGGGGAAGCCTCTGCCCCTCGCCTGCGACCTGCCCCTCGCCTCAGGGGTCACCCTCCTCTGCCCCTCTCCTCAGCCCTCGCTGGTGTCCGGCCTCTGCTCCTTCCCCCAGCCCGGGTGGATCTCCTGCTCCGCTCCCCCATGGCACTGGGGCTGGACGTTGTGCTGTCTAGGACAGCCCCTCAGCCCCGGTACCAGGCCTGCTGTGTCCCCCAGTCCAGGCCTTCTGGTCACCGGGCTGGCTGCGGCTGCTTGGCATGGTGGGGAGCTGCTGGGGCTGGCTCGTGGGTGCAGCAAACCCTCCAGGATTTCTGTTCTCGCTTTGTATTTTTGAATGAGGGAGGCCAAGCAGTGCTTCTCCTCCATCTGCTGCTGCGGCAGCCAAAAGGAGCCAGACACCGTCCTCTGCGCTGAGGCAGAGGCTTCAGGGTCTCCCCTGTAAAGCCAGTACCACCATCTCTCCTTGGCTCTGAAATGAAGAGGGTGATACCACCCTATTTTGAAATCTATTCTAGAACAACATTCAGCAACGGGTAGTTATTACCTCTGGTGGGACTGCTCTAATGAGACATAGAGCTTCAGTGGAACACCAAGCTGCTGTAACTTTGCATGCCGTCACTGCATCACTTTACAACCTCTCTACAGTTTGCCTCTGTAGTCCAGCTTCAAAACATTTGCAAAGTATCACTGCACAGCTGCATCAGCATAGGGTCTTACCTTCAGTGAAACCATTGTAAAGCCGGTGTTTAACCACAGTTTAGAACTTCCTCCCTTCTATTCCTTCCTACCTTTATCTGGCTGGGGCCATTCTAATACCAGTCCCAGTTTTCCTAGTCTTTCCTTTTTAACTTTCTCATCTTTACCTTCTCCATTCACACCTTACATTCCTTTGCTGTTGCCGTGCCATCTCTGACTGGCTAAGGGTGATGAACCGCTGCTCATGAATGCGCGGGCTCAGCACAGGGCAGCAATGTGTAGAGCTCAGGCTGGGGCTGAGGGTGATTAATCCAGAACTGGAGCAGGCTAAGGGGACACCACATTGCAGATGTTCTGCTCTGTCTCTGACTTGGAGGCATCAGAGAGGGAAAGGCCAGTGGCATCAGTCAATGTCATCCTATCGCTGCTCAGGTAACACCAGCTGACATAGAGCAGTCTGATTTCAGAGTCTGCCACCTCAAGTGAGCACTTTTGAGACTTCCAGAGTTTTGTCTCCCTGTTTCTCTTCAAAATGAGCTCAGCAACTGAGAAAGAAGGTGAGGTCATAAGCTCTGTGCCGTGCCCTAAGTCACTGCCTAACAGCCTGACTGGGGAAAACTTTGGCTGAGGGTAGGAACAGCTAGTCTAGATAAGCAGCAAATCAAGAGACAGCAGTGTGGCTCGGCAAGAATGAACAAGCTCTAATTTCATTGCCCTTTTTCATATCACAGGATCAAGGGATACCTAATGAAATTGAAAGGAAGCAAATTTAAAATGGTGTAAGGAAGTATCTGTACCATGTGTAATTAACACATGGCATTTGTTACCATGAGGTTTCATTGAGGGCGGGAGATTAGCAGGATTCAGAAAAGGATTAGACATTTATGTGGATACTGAGAACATTCATGGTCACATTAGACAGGATATAAATAAATTTTCGAAGGAATACAAACCATCAGGATTCAAGGCACAATATAACCACTAACTAATGGTGAGGGATTAGGGAGAAACTTCCCCTGTGGGCAGGTTATTCTATAATTGTCCACTACGGGGTTTCTCACACCTTTCTTTGAACTATCAGAGAGTGGCAACTGTTGAAATGGGAAGACTGCTTGTGCCCTGACTACGACAGAGGGCTAATGGGCTGATTGGTACGGCAACTGCTGTGCTCTTTGGAGGGCTGTGAGGTCACTTGAGAAATGGAGTGGCAAAGAGGTTAAGATATAACCTCTTCATGTTATATATAATACTTAAGGTATATATCAGGCCTCTTATAACATTCCTCAGATGCAGACCTCACTCTTCTTTGCTGTAAATTTCACAGCCACAGAACAGATTTCCTAGGACTTCCCCGCTAATGCTTTTGCCAAAATGTGCAATGTTTAATTGGTTTATTAGTTATATTTCTAAGTACAGTCTTTGCATCTGCTTTCCCCCAAACCCTTTTGACTTAGTTAACCTATTGTTTGTGGGAGACCAATAGGTTACACTGAAACCCTGACTGTTTCAGGGCACAATGACTCCAGGACTTGATCTTGAGCAAGGCATTATCTGATCTCTCGTGTACTCTGCCTGCACCAGATGAAACCAGCTCCAGGTTCAGTATGGTAACTGCCGAACAGGAGAATGCAGGTTTACTTACAGTACTTTGTCAATACACAGAGCCACTGTAAAGTGCCAATGACTGAGTGAGAAATCTTGGGGTGACAAATCCTCAGATACAGTTTTCATTGGGCTAGTTACAGAACTCTACAGTATTAATGCCAGGTTCTTCCACAGAGCAACCTTTTTGTCCTCTGGACACATAAGGGGAGTTTATGTTGCATTTCTGTCTTGCTCTATCCCAACATTCCTCCTGAATTCCTGTAATGTCCAGCCATGGCTTATCTCATGGCTGCATCTTTGCTTGTTCTTGACACTAGGTCAAATAGCTTTGTAGTATCCCCACTCTCTATCCCACCAAGAATTTACTGATCTTTACTAAAGACTTCTAATCTTTCTTTTTATCAGAAGAGCTAGGGTACCAATTTTACCTAACATTTTTTTGAATTAATTTGGCTCCCTCTATCGTCCCCATTATTTCTGTTGGACCCTGTTTTTTCTTATATTGTTCTTATGCAAGGATGCTGGGGGCTGCCCACAATCACTTAAGATTGCTTCACTTTGCAAGATCCTTCCACTTTTCTTAAATCACTTCTTTAGATTTATTATTCAAGCACAAAAATCTCTGCTATCGCACAGCAGTTCAACAGCAGGCAAAGACTTGGTGAGTACAATATGGCATTTCCTCACCTTTGATAAATGTCTCCATTGACAGGTCCCTGTGCTTCTCACCTTCCAAGCCACTTTTGGTTGTAAGTTTCTTGTTCATAACTAAGAAAACCAAAGCCTGCTCTGACTAGTGTCATTTTCCTACATGCTATATTCTCCCTCTCAATCGTTTGGGTTTGTTTTTTTGTTGTTGTTGTTTTGGTTTGGCTTTCTTTTTCCTAGGCTATTGGTAAGACTTCACCTACCTACTGATTTTTCAGCTCAACATCCAATCCTGGCTGCTCACTGTCCTCCATGCTTACACTCATCCGCTGTCTTCTGTGCTTTTTCTCTTCCTTTCTTCCCAAACTGGCTGTAAGTTGAGTGCTTGTACCGTGTAGAGCCAAATTCAAAGTGCCAAAAATAAAAAGGTTGTAGGAGATGCAGGAACTGAACGTCTCCATTCCTGTATGACAAATCATTTCACCCGTGAACAAAAAGAAGGGAGAAATGCTTTCCACTTTCTCCAGAAAGACCAGCAGTATAAGTCCAATTTGGCAAAGCTTAAATGTAATACTAGATTAATGACAGGTAGCTGTCTTGTAGCCCACCTCTGAAAAAGAATGAATTACTGACATGTACAGGGTAGTTCCTCACCAGCTGAAGTGATATTATCATTAAAAGGGATCTCCTAAAAAAACCTCTTAACTTCCTTGCATTTCCATTTCATGGCTTTAAGCTAAAGGGCCATTGATTAGATTTTTATAAACTAAGTACAGGTCGACCTGTGGTCTTCCCTTGTAAGGATTCAAATGCACTTGCAGATGGACCAGCCAAACATCAGACTCTGTTTTCACTAGCAGCACATTCTAGGAAGCATGGGGGTTTGGGAGGTTCTGGTTTTCCTAATTCAAGGGAAGCAATTTAAGAATAGATTAAACCCAACATTTATTCAGAACAGAATTTTTGCCATTTCACTGTGTGAACTGCTTCAGCTCCCTTTTCTAGCACATCTGAGTTTTATTGCTCCCTTGTTTGTGTTGACCTTCCTCAATAGTCTAGCAGCAGCAGATCTCACTGCTTTTTGCTTTCTGAGTTATGAAGTAGAAGATAGTTGTGGTTTAGCCTCTGACTTTCACCTGAAGCCACTTCTACCTTCTATGACTCTGCGTTTTGATCCATCTTCAAGCTCCTTGTTCCATTTTCAAGGCCTCCTGAGTGAAGAGCACAGTTGAAAATCCTTCCTAACCAGAGCAAAGACTGGAGAACTTAGTATCAGAGGGTCTGGCTTTAATCCCTTGATCTGCCTTTCTTACTTGGACAACAAGTCAAGGAAACTGTGGCACATACAGTGAAAATGCTTTTTTCTAGGTATTGGTGCATCTGGGGTCATGGAGGCAGCTGGAAGGATCACAGAAGATATGTGAAAGCAGGTGCTGTAACTAAGCCAGGAGAGTTGAGAGATGAAAGCCATGCTGGGTTTTTATAATGACTTATTTTGGGCCACTAGTTGTGATTTTATAAGTAGGGACAGCAATTGTGCACAAGGTACTGAAATAAGATGCATGAAAGCCAAGAGGAGTGGAACAACAGGAAAAGTCCCATTTCTTTGACAAGAAAGTGCTGAAGGAAAGGAAAACAGATTTGAAATAGAGGACATGGGTGTAGTCAAAAGACTGTGTGGGATGAGAGAGACACAAGGGAAGCAGGGAATGAGAGAAACTGGTAAATACTGTGAGAGGTGGGAAGTGGAGGAGTCTATACATCTGCTTCCTAATTAGGAGGGAGTATGGAAAGGGCTGTAGTCACAAACACTTGGGGAGTGGAAGGAATATGAGTGCTGTGAGGAAGAAAGGGGAAGTGTGAGGAGTGGCTGAAAGAGAAGGTAAAGTCAGGTAGAGAGAGTAAAAGGAAGAAATGCATAGTGATGGCAAGGTGAAGCAGGAGGCTGGGCTGGTAGGTGGGATGCTGCAGGGTTGAATAAGAAGGTGAGACAAGGAAGGTACAAAATGTGGGGTCTGAGGAGCCTAACAATGTGAAAATTTAAGTTATCAAGAGAAAAGATGAAAAGAAGAGCCAGATGTTAAGGCAGAGAATGGAGAAGAGATGGGTGGGTGCACACAGCAGCTGCTAAGTGGAGGCACGAGAGTCAACAGGGTCTGCCTGGACAGTGCTGAAAAGCATGAGAGACAGGAGTTGGAAACAGGAGTAGCGCAATGAAAAAAAAATTTCATTCTCACTTATTTGGCACTGTGCTGCAGTGAACCAGCTTGCCCCTGCATCAGGGGCAATGTGGATTTGAGGCTCATCTGCTCAAGAACCCATTGCTTGGTCAGAACGTATCCTCCAGCTTCTTATGCACAGACCTGAGCCGCTGTGCCGTGGAGGGTGCGATTGCAAAAGTGCAGTGCGGTATTTGTTTCAGCTCTGGGATGTAACGTTTCAATTTGTTCAATGTGCAAGTTAACGTGAAAGCAGTCACTCCTGCGAACCTGACCAAACATCTGAAAAACTGATTGATCTCTTTGTGATATCCCAGATATTTACTTCACAAAAGTATTTGCAGCTGAGCAAACCATTAGAAAGTAGGAGAAATTTCATGTTACTGAAGCGTAGCCACTCCTTCCATGAAGCATAACAGCAGTCACACACATCATCATTGGATTAGGCAGAAAATTAGCAACATTGTGCCATGTTTAGCGTGCATTGTGTCTCTTAGTTTAAAAGCACCTCCCTACTGGAAATTTGGCTAGCACTGATGAGGCAAAACATCCTCCATCATGTCTCCTCTCCTCTGTGCTTTACTATCAAGCCAACAGATCTAAGGCTTAGGTCTCAACAGATTTTCTGCTCTTAATCCATTGGGGCTGAAAACCACAGGTTGTAACTTGATGTTCTGTCCCCTAGAGAGCAATCAACAGGTGAACGATAATTTGTGGCCATGGATTTAAAGCCAGGGAATCTGGATCTTTCCAAATCTTCTCCAAAGAGCAGCACCGAGAGAGGCCCACCACATATGCGTTCGTTTGTGATCAGCCATGCTCACAGCTGCTGCTGAGCACTGGCCTGTACATCTGGCAGAGAGATGAGTCAGATGTGGGCTGGCTTGAACGGCTGCAAAACAGGATGGGGAGCTAGCGATCTGCCCTGGAAGCCTTGGTGGGAAGCAGAGAGGAGAGACAGGCAAACCCAAATGCTTTCATGTCTCTCCAGGTTTGTTGTCTCTACTTCTGCTCTTCGCAGCTCTTCCACAGGCAGCAGTGCTATGGCATAATCAAAGAGATATTTTAATTGTTTCCAGACAAGCGGGTTAGCAATGGTGCTGATGTATCTAATATGTATTCCAATACTGGTTCCTACAGACTACCTTCAAACACCCAGTGAGAGTCTGCTCATTGGGATTCATCGCCACAGCCTGAGCTTGTTCGGCTCAGGTGCAGCACACTGTGGAGGCAAGGCACTCATGGGGAAAGAAAACAGCCCCAGATGAAGTGCAGAGGATGCTTCACAGCAGGGTGGTGCTCCATGCGTCTAGGAGCTCCTCATCAGTCACTCCAGGAGAGAAAAACTACATTCCTTAAGGGAAATTAAAAGACCATTTTGCTTACAACCCGCAATGATTTGGTTCCCTGTTCAACACCTTCTTAGACAAGGATTAGAGGTATCAAAGCAGCTCTGGCAGCGCGGCTGAAATTTTCTTTGTTCTAACCAGGCTTCCATAGTCTGGACCTGAAGATGTGATATGAGAGAAAGCTTGATCTTGTCTGAAGCCACCGATCTCACACACCTACAAGAGGTTTTGCTAGGTACCTACCTGTGCAGAGCAAGAGGGCTCCCATTTAGAACTGATGCCAAAACCATGCTCCCCGTGGAGGTTTCTGGGCTAGATTCAGAGTTGATGCAAACCACTCAGTCCATGCAAACTAAAAAACAGTATGGCTGTGTGCATACCAATTACTGCAGCTGTGGCAGGGGTTGGAAAGGCAAGACCCGGTATGGTTTAAGCTAACACAGTCCTTTCCAACAGCTTATTTGACACCCACCTGTTAGTTGCTTTTCCTGCTGCGCCACTTCTGTGGTGAGTGCAACTCCCGAATGCTAACTTGTTGCGACTTCACCAGCATCCATTTTCAACCTCTCCGACACCTCTGCTCATTGCTGCTGCATTTGGCGAGAGAGATAATCAAATCCTATTCCTTCCACAGCAGTCAACAGAGATTAAAAGTAATTTATTTCTGAATCCTGCTAAGAATGGGACACTAGGTTACACTCAAGCATGGGTCTAGAAGTAAGGCAGAGACTCATGGAGGCTGAGCAGTCCTGTCCAAACATTAGCAGGACTGAGCTGTGGTTCCAGTTCTTTCCCCGAATTGCTCAGTGCCTTTGAGTAAATCAATTAATATATATCTTCCTCATCTATAAAATGGGGATGGTCATATTCAGATACCTCAGGGAGGTTGTGAGGCTTAATTAGTTAATGCTAGTGCCTTGTCAGCTCTCATTACCATGGTATCTCAGTGGTTATTGCTTTGAAATCATAAAATTCTACTTACATGCTAAACATTATTATTCTAGGTGAGATGGAGGGACTTAATCCACTTTCTCTGTAAATACTTTGGTAGTTGACACTTCCAGTAATGGCTTTGGTATGAGGTCTGGCCTACTTGGAGAAAAGTTTCCCTGACCTATAACAGAATTTATTTCCAGATCCCTAATGTAGCTGCTCTTGAACTAGTTTAAGCTGCACTTTTACTGGCTTACTTAATTCAGTACATATAATTAAACTTACCCAGCATAAACACATTTTAAACTGCTTTAGACATATCTTTGGTTCCAGTGCAAGGAAAACAGCTAGGATCACTTCCTCTGGCATAAATAATTCAGGAAGGTGTCAATCAGAACAAGGGCCATAAAAGACTTTCAAAACCTGTTTGGATGTCAAGTAGCTCAGAAAAAAGTGATTGTAGGCAGCTGGAAGGAGAGGATGGCTGGCAGATTCATGGAGTGAAGGGATTTTAAGTACCCAGCCTCAAAGGGAAAGAGCTAGTGACTAATCTGGTTAGTCATCTCCAGACCTTTCCCAGAAGAGTTCTGCTTCTAAGTGGGGAGCTTTAAGTTACTCAGCTTTTTCTGTCAACCAGCTAAAGGAAAGCTTGACTCTCCACAGGAGGACAGCCTTGACCATAGAGGCTACTTCCATTAGTGCCAAATGGGCATTAGAACAGACCTGGGATGTTGGCAGTGGGGCTGAGGAGCTACCTTCACCCCTTCTCGCCCCAGCCTCTCCTGGGAGATTGGGCCACTAGTATGGTTTTGCATGTGTGTTTGCAAGGTTTTGGCTCCAATTGCCATGAAAATCAGTGTTCTGAACCTGCCCAAAGGATTGCTTCCTGGACACAATTCACACGGCAGTGGTCTCCTTACTGAGGGTATAACTGTTTGCTGGGAAGTAACCTTGCCTGGCTGATGAAGCTCGTGTCCTCCATGGCAAGTCTCTGTTCAGAGACTTTCAGAGGCATGGACTTAGGCCACGCGATGTACTTAAGACAGGCCACACAATGACACCAGCTGGTCACCTCTCTTGGTCACTAGTCCAGTATTAAGCAACAGTGTAGAAGTGGAAAGAAAAGACCTGCTTGCACCATTAGTGACACTGTCATCCATTGACTCCTCCAGCTGGTTTTCATTTACTACATCTCATCAAACCCTTGAGGCTCAACTCCAGGGTTTCCCATGCCCATGTCAATACAAGCTGCTAGCACTCCTTACAGTCAGGCATTAGGCAGGAGGGATGAAAAATGGATCACAGTCTTGGCCAGAGGAACCTCTAGGTTTCAGTTCCCAGCTCCCCAAATAACTCTGCCAATGCACCTCTGCTTTCCTCTGAATTCAAGATGATGATCCTTCCACAAACAACCTGACTATAGTGGGATGGCTGCTCCTGTGGAAGCACCTGAATCGTTTTATACCTGTGACTTGATGAAAATACAAGTAAATAAGTAATGGAGAAAGGCCTGCATTGTCAGGGAGAAAGGCTGGCTGCCCTTTCTTCTGCACTTAATAGCTTTCAAGTTTTGGGTTTCCCACATCCAGCCTTCCTTGTTCACCTTCATGTCTAAGCCTTATTTTCCTGCTGGGAAGAGAAGGATGTATCCTGGCTGCTCTGCTTGTCCAACTCAGCCCTCAAGATGCCATCTGCCCTGCTAGACCATGCATCAAAGAATCAAGTACTTGAAGGTAATGCTGTATGTAATCATCTAGATAAACAGTCTGATTTGCAAAAGTACTCAGCACCCAACCATCCTGCTGGTTATCTGAGTGGCCATCTTTCCCTTGCCTGTTCCCAGGGGCCACTCCTAGCAATATGCAGACAAAATGGGGTAACTTTGCTGGCAGCCATAGGTGTGACCCCACTTTATGTTCGGAGTGAGGGCAGAATCTGCCCCCAAGCCCCAAAAGGCAAGGCTTTGATTTACACAACTAGACACAGGCCCACAGGGAACTGCTGTATGAAAATAAAAAACATTATGCTTTACAATTAGAGAGGGAAAAAGGCTTGGGGGTTAAAATATGAAGTGGTCAAGCTCTTAACCTTCTCATTTAGAAGCAATGGTCGCTAAATTACAGCACATCTCCCTCCTCCAAAGAATGGTCCTTTGAAGATGATACTGGTCCGTTATGTGAACAAGCAATAAAGCGTAATTAATCCTGCTCTGAAAATACAATCAAGTACTCGCAGTGAGTCACAGCTGAGCCTGAGGGGGTTAAGGAACTTAAATCAGAGAGCCAGCACATCAGGCAAATAGCAAATCCTCCCACTGCCTCCTGTCACCCTGAGCACCCAGCTAGGGCTGACGCCATCAGTGACATGAAGTGTGCTACCTCACACGGGACTCCACGGTGAGGAAAGCTCGGTTTGTGCGAGCTCTGGTAAGGTGGGCTGGCTCCATATAGGATGGGAGGACTCTGAGGGAGACACAGGAGAGCATGGAAAGTGCATCCAGAGTCAGCAATCCTCTCTCTGGGTCACTGCTGAACCAAGTGCAGCATGGTGCCGGGGGGGCAAGTGTGCATCTGGGGAGGGAAGGGGAATGGAGTTTCCAGAGATCCTATCTTTTAAGATGTAATATTGTATATACGTCCTAGCCAGGCCCGGTGGTTAAAAATCCCCTGGCAGTGCTTGGGCACATGTGCTCTGGGCACATTGCAACCCGAGCAATTGCATTTTGCTGGTCCTAAAGCAATTCCAGACAGCTTCAAGCTGAAGATAAAATTAATCTTCCCCTTCCCTGGTGAAATGTGCCCTGCTGTGCACGGTTTATGCTAGAGGCAGCTGGACTACTGGGAGGAGGAGAAATGGCTTGTTAGTACACACTGTGGAGATGCTTCTGGATGGTACTTTTGATCAGAGGTCAGAGTGAACGGTGGAGGCTCTGGAGATAAGATGGGTCCCACAAGTCCCCTTTCAGGGAAGTGGTAGTGTGCAGCTCTCATGTCCTGAGATGCGCAGATAGGGCAGATCGCCTTATCCTGTCCCCCTTGGCTTCCAGTGCCTACTCTTCCTCAAATGCACTGCTTGGGCACATGTATTCTCTGTAAAGCAATTAGATGGGAGAAAAGTCTCGCAAGTGTGAGGGAGATGTGGCAGAGAAGTGCTCTCTCACTCACTATGGCTGGGGGATTTATGGTGTGCAGTTCACACACAACAAGATCACGTCCATCCTGCAGCTCCTCTGGGCAAGATTCTACAAAGACCAGAGAAACAAAAGGCATCTTTCTATTTGCAGAGTATCATCTGTCAAGAAGCATTGCTGAGCTGCCAGCCATGCTTCATGTTTAAGTATACTGCTCTTTGATCTGGGGCTGGTGAAGAAGCAGGAGCTGGGCTGCTGTATTTCGGGTGTATGTATCGAGCCATACCCAGCTCAGGTTCCTCCTGTCAAACACTTGCATGTGTTTGGAGTGAAGTGGGATGGGGAGCATATCTCTGAGCCAGCACATGGAGAGCAGTAGTGAAGAGGCAGCAGCGTAGGCTTCAGCACGAACTGGACCAGCCCACTCGAGCATGAATTTGGTTTGTCAGTGACAAGTATCCTCACTCCTGTTATTACCCAGCTGGCGAGCTGGCAGCTAGTGTGGGTGTGACTGTCCTTGCCAGAGTCACTCTCATTTGACTGTGTAGGCTCACCTGACATCAGCTGTCTCCAGTCTTTACTGGCTGAAGTGCACAAGCAGTAATATACTGCAGGCAACGTTGTGCTTTGCTATGTTTGTTGGAAGCAGGAATGATGCCAACAGAGGATAAAGCATTGCTCATTACAAACACCTGAAGAGCTGATTTTTGTGGGATCTATTCAACAAGCTTTTTGGTTGGGATGACAACATACAATCATTTGAGCGTTCTCTAATTTAAGCTTCTAGTAGCCACTGCATCTCACAGGAGTGAGACGTCTTCCCAGCTTATGTCCTCCCCAGGTCCACTGGCTGGTCTACTGGCACATAACATTCAACTCTAGCTTGTGTTTTCTCATCAGCCCTGTGGCCACAAGTACCAGGTTGCCCATGAGCTCTAGGCTGAGGCAACCACCTAAATGATTTCTGGTTCTGTATGCCCAACTTTCTAAGGCTTCAGAAAGGGGCCCCACATAAAGCTACCATTTCCTGGGGAGTCTCTGTGCTTAGAGAGGCAAACTTCACTACTTGTGCTTTTCTTTCCCTGCCCTCTCTTTCTGATGTAAATAGAGTCTCTAAATACCCATCACAACTCTACCCTCACCTTCCCAAAGCAAGTGCTTTTCTCAACTGATTTTCCTTTCCTGTGAGAGAGGGGTACCATTGTTCTGAAGTAGCATCATAGAAATCAAGTCAAAAACAAGAACAAGCTAAATTTGCTTAGCATAACATTCAGGTAACATTACAACAGTGATATTAAATATAAACCAAACTGACAGTTAAAATTCCCCTGCAGTCTTCCCAATCCCAACTTTGAAGACCATGCTGAGGAAGATTAGCAAACAGAAATAAAAGTAAAGATGACTTGAGATAAAAGAGAAACCAGCCAAATTAATTCCTTTGATCCAGCTGAGAAAAAATACAGGCAGGAAAGAACTACCATAAATAGTAACCCTTTTTGTTTTAATGCTATCAGCTTTAGTGATCCAAACTGCTCTTAGTATAAGTGATCACTATGCCTCAAGATTGTTGTCTGTGAAAGGAAAATGTTAACATATAGTTGTAGCTATATGCAATTTTATTAACAAGCCTTTTTAAAATGCCCTTAGATGCTATAGGTAGAAGACTATAGGGGGAAGCAACAAGTGCCGTGGTGAACTGCCAAATGTGTCACTATTTGCTACAAGATCTGCTTAACTGTGTGTTACAGTCTCCATACCGCTAATAGCAACACTTTGGCTTTATTGCCTGTGTTGATAGCCTGCATGGTTAGGATAGGCAAGAAATTCCTAGAGTGTTATTCATGTGAGGAGGTCTGAGCACACACAAGCACTTCTCTGTTTATGTCCCCATGTAGCCTATAGAGACTATCCCTTTTAAACCTTTCTACTTAGGAAACTGCATAGAAATCTCAAAGCTGCTGAGCAAGGAACTATCTAGCAGCTCAGGCCAACTATTTGGCCCTTCATCTGAAGCAACATGGGAGAAGGCACGGTTTAGGGAGGAGTATTTTACTTGCTGGCTATACCCAGAAGACCCCTAGGTAGTTCGGGACGATGACTGTCAGTCTGTTACATCTGTTCCTTGTATTTCCATGTCAGTGATCAATGCCTGGTGAGAAATAGTCCTCAAGAAAAAGAATCTGTGAGCAGTAGGTGAGGAGTGTCTTGAAGTCACTGGTCACTTGCTGATTTAGTGGCTCACTTCGGTACTATCATTTGTGTAGCCTGCCCTGAGGAACTCAGGGGGTCTTCCTAACTGTTCTGCCCTGATTACAAAGGCTGAATGAGAGACAGGATAGCATCTATTCAGTGTGATTCCCAGTCCTGGAAGGAGCGTCTTTCATGCCAGGCTCCACCACTGGCTTACTGTGCCCTGAATTTTCTCCCGCTTGCAGGGTGGAGAGCACAGAGGAAGGCAGAACTTCTCTGCAGCCTTAAGATTCAGTCAGTCATGAAGTATTTTAAGCACTCTCTACCCTTTTCCTGCTGCTGGTTGCTGCAGCTGCTGCTGTGCCCCATGCTGTTTCTTTGTACCAGAGAGAGAAGGACAGAGACATATTTTCTTTTCAGCACTTACCACCGCTCGGTGTTCTTTACCATCTCCTGTCTGCAGGCAGAGCAGTTGCTCCTATTCCTCTCCTACGCTTTCCTAGACAGATGCCTTCTATGGTTTAGCACCAATTTCCTAAAAATAATGATGAACTTTACTGAACAATGAACCACACACTTCTATTCTCTGACTTACTCCATTTGCCATTTTGGGGCAAATCCAGTCTATAAGTACCTTTATTTAAAGGCTACAAACAGCCTGAGGCAGAGGTTGATTTGTCCCACATGTATGTGTTGTACCCAGCACCCTGGGCTGATGTACTACCACAGCTGAAAAAAAACACCTGAGAGAAGCCTTGATAGAGGAGGAGAGAAATACTTGTATGATAGCACAGGTAAATGTTTTGGTGCTCACTTACCCCATGTGACCTAATTTGAACAATATTTTTTTTCTTTTATTAGGCTGGCAGCTGGTTTTGCTTAGCTCTCTGAAGTTATGGCTATGAAATATCAGATCAGGGCCAAGCCAAACTCTGTCACTACGGTCATATCCATCGTGCCAGAGCCTCCTTCTATTACCACGCAGATATACTCCAGGAGACACTACCAGCAAAGCGCTTACGGCACAAGAACAGCTAAAATTGTAGTGCTATGCTTTGCAGAGCTGTAACAAATCTTTCCCCCTTTCAAAGTTCCCCTCCAAATCTGCAGCTAATATCACCTTACAGGGAGGCCTCAGACTCTGCAGAGAGGCAGGAGGAGCACTGTCAGCATGCCCAGCCTCCAGGCACTGACATCCCTCCTGGCACAGCCACCACCCAAAGGTGCTCTGCTCCAGGGCCAGGCTTCCTGGGGTCCAGCAACCATAGGGAATGAACCTGCCTCTTACCTATTTATTCTGGAGCCATGTGGGGGTTAATGCTCCTCTTTCCCAGTTGCAGAGAGACCCAGGTGGGCCTAATGAGTGCTCGCCTTGCTTAGCTAATTAGAGGCACTGAGAGCAGCAGACTGCAGTTCTAGGTGTGGGGCACTTGCAGAGGGAATATAGTGTGCAAGGGTTTTATTTCCAGCTTTTTTTTTCTTTTCCTTTCCCTCAAATAAAAACCGCTGGCAGGACTAGCACAGCACAGATGGGAAAGAGCAATGAGATGAGCCTCCATAGCACCCTTCCTCTTCTAATGTGCATTATTCTGGGGTTTGAGGAGGAAGCAAGAGCAAAAGATAAGGCTGTACCATTTGTTCTCCTTCAAAGACAGATTTTTCAATGTATGATCCAAATTAGCATAGTCCTTTGGAGTCCAGCCTAAGTCTCCCCACTTCCACAACTCACGTCTCTTTACACTACCCATCATCTCTCCAGTCTCTAGTAGATCGTGCCCTGGTGGCACCCACAGCCTGGCCAGTGGTAGCCCTTGTTGAAGCCTGTCTCTACCCAGAGGCACACGAAGCTCACGCTTTTCGCAGGACACTTACGCACCCCCAAAGTACTCTGCAGGGCCGTCACCGACCCTCCCTGCCTGCGATGCAGCTTCCCCACGCGTGGGGCTGGGCAAGGATGCTGCAGGAGAGCCTTACCCCTCAGAAATGGTGGGAGAAACCCCAGGGAGCCCTGATATGGCTGCCGGGCTCAGCAACCCTGCCCGGCCCCTCCCGTCTGCAGACCCCAGAGGTTTAGCCACCGGGGTGCAAGGCC
>JAVSBS010009712.1:0-13731 GCA_033124195.1 Coracias cyanogaster
AAACAAGCCCAGTTCCCTCAGCCGCTCTTCATAGGGCATGTTCTCCAGCCCTTTTACCAGCTTTGTTGCCCTTCTCTTACGTGGCAAAATGAGCAGGTTCTGGAGATCGCAGAGGGAAGACAAGGAGGAACTGGTATCAATTGCAGCTCTGCTGGGGCAGAAGGGTTGAGGAGCAGCTGTAAGGGCCAGTTGCTGTTGGCTGTGGGACTAGGGGCGGAGGTCTTCTGGGAACTGACATGGGGACAGAGGTATGAGGAGGGCTCAGGGCATTTTTAGGACAGGGAGTGTTTGGGAGAGCTTTGTGGCAGCAGGATCTGTCTTATTCCCTCACACTTTTCATCCAGATCAGCTCTCCTCATTGTCTTCTCCACTGTCCCACGTTGTGAGTGCCTCTTAAGACCTGTGCAGCCATACATTTTTTCTCGAGCTAAGAGTTTTCCTTTCCCTGTTCATTGGCCCTTGCCAACTCTCCTCCCTCTCCCAGGCTTTGTGAAAAGGGCTAGTGTCTCAGTATCACTTGTTCTGGCTGTTGGAAAAGTGATAAAGGGAGATATGAAAAGAGATAAGGAGACTGTGCAGAGGTGAAGACAGCACTTCAGCGAACTTGAGGAGCAAGGTTTCCTTCTCTTGCAGTCCCATGGGATGTGAGAGAGATGTATGGCAGATCCTGGTGCTGCCTCACTCATCTCTCTGTAGAGGTGGTGGCAGAAGCACTGTGTAAATAGGAGGTGCTAATCAGTGGTTTGGGATGTTGCTCTGTCATCCCCATCTTCTTTGGCATAGGTAAAATCTGCTAGTAGAAGTGGACTACTTGCTTACAAGTGTGCAGGTTTGTGTATGGGTGTAAAAGGCCTTGAACAAAGAAGTGATTGTTGGGTTTTTGTATGTTTTAATTGGGAAGTTAAGATTGTCTGGGAGGGCTCTAAATGTGCCTGGACGTTGCATATCAATGGCTGAAGTGGCTGCAGCATGTGGTATATTTGCTAAAGTGACAAAACTTGTAGGATTTTTAAAAAGATTTTGTCTGTGGAACATGCCAGAAAAGTGTCTTTATTCAAACTGTCTTTGAAAAAGGAGAAATTGAGTTGTTGGAATGAAGTGTGTCCCAACTTCTGTGGTAGGAGTGTACATTAACACTGATATTTGGTTAGCTCAGAACATTTTTGTGTATTTTACAGACTGTTTACCCAAAGCTCTGTCTTTTTTTGTATTTAGTCCAACTTACCAAATGTACATTATTGATTTGCATTATCCAAACTGTTGGTTCTTTTCCCCTTTCTTTTGTGTAAATCTTCAGAACCATGGTGATGATAAAACATGTTCTAACTTGCCTGAACTCATTTATGTCCTACATTAACAGAAAGTGGAAAAAAACCCCGAGCTGTAGTTTGCAATCAAGCCAACAAATTTTAAAGGATGCCAGCTTGTATTTTTCCAAAATATTTTATAACAATCTGTACTTTCTTCATTAAGTAGAGTTAATGATTTCCAAAAGTTTTGGTTTTAGTCAAAACTGTTGCAGCATATAAAAATGAGCCCAATTAAGCTGATTTGAAGACACGTAAGAGAAGAATGCTGCAGTTGGTATAACAGCAGGAGTACATCCAGGCTTAGCCTTTAACAGACATTTGAGAAGTCTCTGTTGTCAAGACTACCTTGTGCTTGTGGTCTCAGTTGGTAATTCCAATTGTCACCTCCTTATGAGTTCCCTAATTCCATAACAGTTTGCAGTATCTTATAATGTTATCTTTACCTCTCCACATACAGTTGTATCAACAGTAGAATTTATTAAAATACCAGATGAGTGAGCTCTGTTTAAAATCTTGTGGTATAACCCTTGCTTCATTAAAGCATGCAAAATAGTGTGAACTTTTGCCAACCTAGCAGGGGAGATGCCAGTAAGGCACTACACAGTCCCATGACAAGCTTTATTATACTTACATTTGAGGGAAGATGTATGAAGTGATACTTTATTCTTTTCCTGACACCAGGCACTTAAAAGGTGCAGTTAGAAAAGTACCTACTGCCTTCAGTGTCTCCAAATGTAATCAGTTTCTTTATCTTAGTCTTTTAACTAGCTGGGATCTCCTGGGTGGCTCTCTTGGAGCTCTGGCCCAGACAAGACTCCATTAGACAGAGATCTAAGCAAGGCTGTTTAAATGTCTCTTCCTTTAATTGCAGCTCTCTTTGCCCAGATCAGCATGTTCCTACTTAACTTGCACTTGGGATCTGACCCTGGTTTTCTACTATTTCCTCTTTCCTCATTGCAAGTAGAGCAGACAGAATAATATTCCCAGTCAAATAAAAAGGCAAAGGAGAAAATAAATACTGTAAGCGTAGCTGCAGTGTCCTGTGTGGAGAACCAGAGGCAGGCACATCTATGCAATAACTTAAATGGTGGGTCAATTATGCAGAATATGACTCGAAGATGAAAGAAGCAGGAGTTGCCCATTGCGGGACTGTTAGAGTTGTGAATCCATTTCTTTCTCAGCTATGGGAAATGTTTCAAAATAAAGCACCCTGTGGGAAGTGTCTCTCTGAGATTAGGGCATATGCCCAAGTAAAAAACCCAGGGAAAAGTTAAATAATGCCAAACTAGCATTTAATTGGGGGATTGACTGTTTATGGGAGATGGGCGTGGGACTTTCCAGCTCTTAAAATCTTGGTTTTGATAGCACAGGATTAAAAGATAAAATAGATCAGTCCTGGCATAATATAAGCTGGACTGAATGTTAGTGTCTCAGTAAGGAACTGTGTGCCCTCCTTTCCCAAGTGGAATGGTATCTGCCTAGTTACCACATTTTTCTTAAAAGGTTTCCAGTAGGAGGGAGCAGAACTGGGCAGGTGAAAGTGAGAAAATATACAAGATATACCATGAGATGCACCATCAACTCATGAGATAGAACAATGTGGAAAAGCACAGCCAAGAACATTGGAGTTTTGTAAAGAGTGGAGCCCTTTACTTCATAGCAACTTAAAACAAAGGAAACTTTAGGTGGAAATGCAAAAATAATAGATGTTAATATGTTGAGGGCAATTTTTAGAGACAAACACTCTAATTATCTTACTGGAAGGAAACTGAAACTCTCACCTACTGAAAAGAAGTCCTTTTTGTCCTTCAGAACCTCTGTCACTTGCAGAGAAAGTGAGGATTGAATGGCAACCTTAAGCAAACCAACTGAATAAATGAAGTGGCTTTTTGCATAGCTCTGGCTGGAAGTTGAGGAAAAAAAGAAGGAAATAATGACAATTAAGAGACCTGGAGGAGGTTTTTCTGTCCCTGAAAAGCAATATTGAGAATCCTTCAGGTTGTATGCAGAATTGCAAAAATCATGGGAAATCACTGATTAGAAAATACACCTAAGTACTGGCAATATATTAAACTGTGAAAAATGTACTCTTGCAGTGTAATAGAAGATAAAGGAGTTTTTTGCTTTTTTACTGTCATGGAGAAGAATGAGGGGTGGGGAAGGGGAGGAAGATTTGCTGAATAGGAATAATAGTGATTGTTTTTTTTAAGGTCCTAGACAATGGAGTTTTATGTTTGTTATTCCCTGATGAATTTGCAGTGAGGAGAAAGGAATGTAATTGTAGGCCCCTGTGATTAAGTCCATTTGCTGTGCAGAGAGGCCCACATGGTCATGGCGTGCTCATGACTCAGCTGAAACGAACATTGACAACTTCTGCCAAAGAGGGGAGGGAAGCCAGTATGCAGAGGATTTCATTAAGGAGCTCAAAAGGAAGGACAGCTGCACCTAATTTCAGAAGCACGTAGTTGTCTTTGAGGAAGCCAAGCAGTACCAAGAAAAAAAGCTTCATTCTTATTTCCTAAAGAGTAAAGCTTGTTCAATTTATATTACCTCTTACTTGCTATTCTGATTGGGATTTAAATAGGATATCTGCTCTCAGAAGAGGTGTTTTTAGCAAAGAAGAATTTCTTCTTTGTGTATGCATAAGTATACCTACTTATGCTAAGTACTCACTACAGGTAATCAGTAGTTCATGATTTGATGGTACCTGCTGGAAGCAAGAAAAAGGCATTCAACAAAATAGTCCTGGAGCTGTCCAATACAGAGCATCTCTTCTGCAAATGTTTCAGTGCTTTGCAGAAAACCTGATTCCATCAGCTCCTCAGCACTTGACCATGTGCAATTTGGGATTCCTTTTCTTGTTTGCTCTATCTGATTTCTAAATAGAGCTAGGATAATACGTGTCTGCACAATTATTTATAAAATGCCGTTGGAAAGTTGGGCAACTGTAGGCAATGAAATCTTGCTCAGAAATCAAGGTGATAGGAAAATTCTGTTATATGATAATTTTATCATGAAAACTCTATTATGCTAACACCAGACTAGAACTCAAGCAAAATGATCGACACCAGAGGTAAATATATAATCACTTTAAATCATAACCCATTTTCTTGTTTGAATAAACAGGAGGGAGCCGTTGTCTCCTGAAAATGAATAGGCCAAGATGTAGAGAATATTTTGATACTATGGAAAATAGTCATAGTTATTATCATAATTATTATGAAATAATCCTATTATCTTTTTGTAACTTGGACATTTCGCTGCCTTTTTCCTGAAGTGGTTATTTTCTAGACTTGTTTGTTTATGCATTTTCACTGGTTGATATTTTAAAACTATTTTTTTGTCATCTTGGAAGTATATTTTTTAACATGGCTGAGAAGGAATTGACTTCCTGTGTTTGTGTATGTGCTTTTTTTCACCTTCGATACCATTTGAGAACCAATAACCATATGTCTAGATACAGAGCTCATCTTTAACAAGTTCATTCCAAAATGTACGTAATTTTAAAGATGTGAAATATACAGCGGTGCGTATGGATTATGATAGTTGCTAGTTATTATGGCTAAATTATAGCAGAATTCTGTTACTTGCAAATCAATTGTGAATTCTAACAAACTATGCAGCCTGTGTAAGAACAGAGAATATAATCACACATCTTGGAATAAGGCTTAGAAGCAAGAAAATCCATTTTATTTCAAAAGTGGATCAATTTCTTATAGTTTAAGTAAGATAATAGTACCTACTACTATATACACCATCTTTAGATGTTGATACTATACCACAGAGATTCTGCTGATGAGACTTTTTTTTTTTTATGGAGATGACATTTTTATACAAAGTCATTCTGAAGCAGTAAATAAACATATGAAATTAATTAGCTTATTTTGTGAAGTATCTAGAATTCACCACATTCTTAAAGTACCTGCAAATACCACCATTGTTGCACTGGCAGATATACCTTCTGCAGAGTGTGCCTGAGCATATTAAGTTAGTATTCTCATAGTATTCAATATGTTAGTGGTTTTATATTTTGTAAATGTAGTATCAAAATTGGTGGACTAGAATTTCAAAGAATACTTCTTGAATTGTGGTTGTTTCTTTTACATGAAAAGCCATGTTAGGTTGGGGTTAGAGCATGGCATATCATTCTGTAACTGGAATTAGAATAGCTCTTATTTAAAGTTTCGAGTTATACAGTATAATGTGTATGCTTTTTTTTTTTAACGACTTCTTGACATGTTTCCTTTGGAGACCAAGTTCTACAGACAATGCTCTGTTTATTTAGGCCTGAATGAAACAAATTACAGTCCAGGTGCAGATTTTATGATCCACTGAGTTAGCTGTGAATTTATTTTGGGCTTTTTTTTTGAGTGGGGTCTGCCCAGTCATTTAAAATTGACGGAGTAGCACTGTGTCTGTACTATGGTTGGTTTTGTCTAAACTCACAGGTCTTAGTTTTACAACTTGCAGGTAAATGCTATATTTATATATATTTTTATACTTTACCTACTTTTTATACTTCAGCAAAGAATGTAGAATATAATGTACTTTACTATATAAAAATACATAGAACTTTACTGAAAAGGAATTTGTCTACCTTTTCCTTACCATTACATTCGGTACAAAATTTTCTGCATACATTGGTGCATGTCAGGTAACATTACTATTGGCTTGTGTTAATGGATGAACCACTAATGAATGGACCATCTAAATCTGTGTAGAAGTGAAACTGGTGGAGTGCTTAACAATTTCTAAAATCTGGTCTTACCTGTGGGCTAACAGTGAGGAGCATAGTGATGCAGCTGAAGTTAAATGGGTGGTATTTGCCAAGTTAAATGAGTGATATTTGCCAGTCAAGTAGAGAAACTTGATTTTTTGGTTTCCGTGGGACACATGGGGACACAGAAAAATTGGAAGAATGAACCTGAGGAGAGACCACTGAAATCAGGATTTCTGGGAATGCAGCTTCACAAGCAGCACCCAAGTTAAATTTTGTAACTCTGTTTCAAAGCACAGAATCTATGGCAGAGAATCTGCATTCTGCATTACTAGTATGTTCTGACTTACTTGAAAGGGCTTGACTTGAGTCAGAAGTCTTGATGAGACTTAACTGTATCATTCCTGAAATGAGTCCTGGCTATGTAATTCCTAAAAGGCTTAAGGACTTGCGTAACTTCGTTCAATGCCTAGGCCCAACATTTAAATGTCATAGAGACTCTTGCTTCTGCTCAGCCCTAGGGGTAACTGAAGTCATTACACCTGTGTTTCTGAAAATAAAAACTGCTACACACCTATATATATTATGCTAGGCATGCCTAGAACTGTGCGACAAAGCAGGTACCAAACATAAGCCTGATTCCTAGAAAGATTTGGAGAGTAGAAGTTCCTCTGCCTCACCTGTAGATCCTGATCCAGCAGGAATTTTAAAGACATGGTTTGGGAACAAGCTCCATGAAAAGCAGTATATTTTACACTTTATATCATGTGGTTAGAGCATTAGTCAGAAAAGAAGAACAAGGTTTAGTTCCTCAATCTGAATCAGATTGAACCATTTACCTTAAATTTATTGTAAATTTTGAAATGAGCTTCTGGATAGAGGTGGAATGGGAGAGGAGAAGCAAGAGGTATGGTGTAACTTTGGGTCATATTGTATGCTTCGATCCCTTTTTTGCAGAGAGACATAAATACAGGTATCACATTTTCGGTTTCTAAAGTGATGCTTGCAGTGTGACTGACGTTCACCAACACTAGATAGGTCTGATTTGTTTTGGGTGTTAGGCCTCCAAAAGCAAGCGGCATTGCTTAGGAAGCATTTGTTGTTTACACTGGGCTAAAGTAAGATGTGTATGTGTCAGCTATGGTAGAGATCATGGATCTTACTAGATGAAGAGGAAAGCTATGTGAAAAATCTGATTTATTTAATCAAGGGTAACATCAAACATTGTGCGTGTTGCTGTATTAGAAGCCAAGTTGCCAAACTAAAGCACACAAATGCATTGTTCATACTGCTTTGAGCAACAGCACGGTTAGTAGCTTCTTTAGGATTTTCCTACTCAAGATGCCTCTTAGCAGAACTGAAGAAGTGTCTCTCTGACGCTAACTCAGCAATGCTCTGTAGCACTGAGAGACAAGACTCGCCCAGCAAAGGCTCTGCCTGACTCCAGACTGCCCTTCACCAGAAGGTTGCCTCTGGTACAGAGGTTTCAACACCTGTTAGTTGTATCATGTTATTACCTCTTACCTTAGTAGAGGACTGAAATACAGTGTCGCGGTTCGGGCGCAGGCGTCCGTGCTGCCTCCCAAAAGGGAAGGGGATCGAGGGCAAAGCGAGACACAACCCCAACAAGCTCATAGGCAATCACGGAGATCGATGAGTATTTTGAAGCTGTCTTTTTAAACTCATGTTAATTAAGTCTACTAAAACTTTGTCTATGAAGCAAACTTCATAGACAGGGAATATCAAATTTAGATGTGTAGATGTTTAGAATCTCTTCATCTGGATCCATTTTGATCTCTTTTTGTGTGTGTTGTCTAGCATAACTTATTTATTGCTATATGTTGGATAAATTGGGTATAGAACTTTTTCTTCTTTATCTTGTTCTGTATTTGATGGTTGTTCATGCTGCTGGCTTACTAGAGTTTTGACAGTTTATGAATCCTGCAATTTAAAAGCTAATAGATCTTTTCGAACAACACTATAGAAATGAACATGAATTTTATGCATCATGGAGAGCAAATAGAAATTATTTTTATGTTGGTGCTTCATAGCATAAATGCAGGCATCAAAGTCTGATGAATCTGGAGGTTTTGGTTTGTACCATGACAGACGCTACCAGCATCTCATTTTGTAACTAACTACTTTGCAGCAATTATTTAATAATTAACTGGAGCAAAAAATGTAAAAACCTGCTATTATTACCTCCAGTGTCTTTATTGTTCTGATGATAAATGGTCAAACTCTTAGGAATGGTTGCAGAAAGTTAAGGATTAGATATAATTAAAAATAATTGCTCCCAAAGGGGAGGCTGTGGAACACAATGATCTGAAGAATCAGTGTTAACAATGCTTTTAAACCATGACTTTTCACTTACTGTAAGAAATACGAATTGGAACTGACATTTAACAGATTAATTTATCTCACAAGCCTTCTTTATATGAAGTCACTAAGGCTGCATGCATGGTGCTTTTGTCCAGCTGTATAATCCTTAGCTTCAAGTGCCAGAACAAACCCTGGAAACACTGTTAAGTGTTTGCTCTGAAACGCTGTACGTGATGCTCAAGATTTTGTGTTCTTGGGAACACAGAATGTATTAGTACAAATTCAGCTTTTTAACTAAGGAAACAAACAAGCCCCAAATCTACCTGTTTTTCTAAGAGCACCAGTTTGACATTAAAAAAAAAAAAGCCATCTCAACTTGAATAACTCTGGAATAAGTCTGAAATCGCATCTGGCATCTTTATAAATGTCAAATTTCTGGCATGACTAATAACATATTGTATTCCTTTCACTTTTTTTTGAAAGCCATGTATTAAAATTTATGACAATATAAAATGTGCTTTTTTAATTCTTGGGATTTCTCAGAAAGGTAATTTATTTACCTGTTCATGCAAGAAAGCATGACCTGTACTTTTTCAGGCCTGTCTGATACCATCAATACATGGTGTAAGAACTTGTCACAGGTTCTAGTAAGCGTGCCATGTTTTTTTATTCTTTCTTTTACAACCTGTGTTGATGACAGTAGACATTTCTTAATGGACTCCATGGAAAATAAGTTACACATTTTGTATGTTTTGAGATATGGGAACTACTTTGGAAAAATTAATCTGTCCTTTTGAAAGAAAAAATGTTACCTAAATTGCTCTAATGGCCGTTTAATTCACCTGTTGCTAATGTAAGTCAAGTTGGCTGATTCAGGAATATGATACTCTTGAATGATTAACGCATTCCAGGCCCCTTACTGTCAAAAGGAAACAAAGGGCAGAAGTGTTTGCTCTGTTCTGTTGAAGCGAAAGCTTGCAAATGGAATAGCATGAAGGAGAGAGAATGGGAGCTTTCAGCTATTCGCTGTATGGGCTATGATATTGTAAAATATATAATCTGTCAGAGTAGTCTGAGGTAGCATGCTCTTTTTGCTACATGATATTTAATTATTGCTCAAAAGAGGGCAAAATAGTGCATTATTTCTTCTGGTTCCCTGGAGGAAACCTAAGAGATATGTAGTTGATGACTGCCTATGGCTGTTTGAGATATATTGAGTATAGTAGCGAGTCTCATCCCTGGGGCATAGATGACTCTTTGACCCATATGTTGAAGATTTCTTCATAGACGTGGAGTGGGAGGAAAGAATTTGCCTTCTTCCCATGTGCTGTAACCTGGCAAGATGGAACAGGATGCTGCCTTCCACCCCCATTCCACCCTTGCAGTGCCAGCTCCCGGGGAACTGTCTGCAATGGCTGAGGAATAATTTTCTGCAGTTTTGACCATTGAATTTCTGAGAATTTCCAAGTGCATAACAAATTTACATGGCCCTGACTGTTTTCACTGTTGTAAAATAAAACACCTCTCAGACCTGAGGGTTGTTCTTTACTGTATCCTGGAGATGTGGAGTTATACTCCTGTTGTAGTATTAAATCCTGGTTAGCGAATGTCTGAAGATTAAACAAGTGGCCAATAGCACAGATTGCCTGGAGGGAGAGAAAAGAAAAAGCAAAGATACTGGAGGTAAATAGTTATCAGTATTACAGGCTTCAGGGACTTTTAAATAGAGAGAGATGAGATGGTACTTATGGTTGTGCTAGCTTAGTAGTGGGAGAATCACTCTCCAGCATTAGCAAGAGTATGGCTCATCGTGAAAGAGGATCATGATGGCTAGGTGGCTATAATACAGATATGGTATCCAACTACGAAGTATCATATGTGAAAATTCAAGCATACAAAAACATGTAGGGAACTTTTAAAACATCTTAATACAAACACTGACCCTTAAACAACAAAAGAGAAGAGCTTGAGTTACTCGTGAAAGGGGGAAAGCCACCACTACTTGTTAAAGAATCACAGACAATAAAAGACTGCTGGTGGATCTCTGCTACAAAGGCTTCTATGCCTCTGGTGAAAAGATTAGTTCCTTCTTCAGTACCTCTGAGGTGTCATAGTAATAAAATACTATTTTGTCATTGCTGACTTCAAACTGGAAGACGTTTGGTAGACATCTCATGTGCAGGAATATGACTGCACATTCCGTGTATGTGGTGGGGGACATATGGCATAGCTGCTGGGTCTACTCTGAATACCCAAACTTTGTCTCCTGGTTACTCAGCTGTCTTCTGGTCTTGCTGGCAAGAGAAGAGGTCAGGATGGGAGGGGTGGCAGTGGCTCCCCCTGAATCCTTATTCTGCCCTTTGGGAGAGCAGGAGAACAGGGCTGTCTGGGCCTCGTCTTATCCCACCTCTTCCTCCTGTCTGCCCTTCATCACACTCTGCTCTTACCTCCATAGGCCCTGTTCTGCAACAGAAAGCTTGGAAAACCAAACAGCTTGGATTAGGGTGATTGTGCCAGAGGGATGGGTGCCATGCACCTCAAGGGCAAGTGCCCTCTGAAGAGTGAAGAGGTGTACTGGAAAGGAACTGCAGAGATACAGAAGCATGGAGGTTGGAAGGGACTCAGTTAACATAGGCTGGCTAGGGTCATGTTCAGCCCAGGTTTGAACACCTGCAAAGGTGGAGATTTTGCTACCTCTTCTAGTGTCTCACCACTGGTAGAAAATGTTTCCCTTATACTGAGTTGGTATTTCCTCTGTTCCCATTTGTGCCTGTATCCCCTCATTCTTCCACTGTACAGCCTTTGGGAGAGTCTGCCTCTATCTCCTCTACACTTTCCCTCTAGGCAGTTGCAGACTGCACTGAGATCTCCCCACAGCTTTCTCAGCATTTAGGTAGGGAGGTTGGGGATGGAGGAGAGAGGAAGAGATCCCACCTGTATTCGTGTCTCCCACTTAGACTCCCACAGCCCCGGAACAATTTTGACCAGGACTGTATGCAGCTTCCCCATGCTTGCTCCCTATGTCTCAGGAGTCCTACTGAGTTTTCCCAGACATCTGACCTTCTTCTCCAGTTCTCTGTTTTCTCTTAGAGAGTTGCAGAAATGCAGCACACCCTTCCCTTCCACCCCAGGGCTAAATAGCTTCAACAAAGGCCATTCTTTAAATAATTAGAAACATGTTCGTTAGTGGACATGGAGGGATACCTACGAACAGCACTGCTTCTGAGATCATCCTGAATAATCATTGTCATCAGTTTACTCTTTGCAGGTTACTTCAAAGATGTTCTGGGTTTTTGGTGTCACAACTCAGTAGATAATCACCTCAATATGCACTGTTGCTCCAGGGCTAGGATAAAATGCATTTGCAGCAGGGAGGCTACAGGGGTGGCTTCTGTGAGAAGCTGCTAGAAGCCTCCCTGTGTCTGCCATAGGATCATACCGTACCTGGAACTGTGTTTCTCAAAGTACCAAATTTTAGATATACTTAAAACAGCAAATGTTATGTTTTTGCCTTTGAGCATGAGTGTGCTAATTTCTGTTCCCTCAAAAAACTGTTTAAAATATTAAGGGTCTGATTTAGCTCCACTGAAGGCAATGGGAGTTCTTTCAAAGTTTTCACTTGAAAAGGTCCTAAATTTCTCTAGAATTTCTGCTGTTTAAATTCCTTCTGCAGTCACAGCCTCCTTTGAATGACATCAATATTTTCAGTAAAACCAAGACTAAGTAAAAAACCTCTATCATTTAAAAAACATAGAATTGGAAATCCTAAAAGTTCTTTTTTGTCTATTTACCTCATATGACTCTTCTTGGTTTGATGTCAGTGAGTTTATATATCATTGTCAAAATGCTAAGATATAATCAGATATTTTGAATGCCAATCTACTGCATGATACCTTCATATGCAGTCTAAAGGCTGTTGTACCAAGTTAGATGGAATAAACATAGAACCACAGAGTCATTTAGGTTGGAAAAGACCTTTAGGATCATTGAGTACAACTGTAAACTTAAAACTGCCAAGTCCACTGCTAAACCCTGTCCCTGTGCACCACATCTGTAGTCTTTTAAATACCTCCAGGGATGGCAACTCCCATCCATTCTATAGCAAAAACTAGTAAAATCAAGTTTTAAAGCATAAGCAGAGACTTCAGTCAGCTTTTCCCATGGCTATGGATTGCTAGTTTTTTGGGTTTTTTTAAAGGATGAATCTGTTTTGCCTTTTATTGGATGTTGCTGGAAATGAGGGAAGAGGGAGGACAGTTAAAGAATTGAAAGGACTAAGCTTTCAAATAAAATTTTGAAACCTTCAGCTAAAACGGGGTCCATGTCATCATTCTTATCCCCTGCAGCATTTGCCATTGACTTGACTCTGAGAATAGCATTAAGTATGATTTGTGGAAAGACAATAACACTAATGGACTTGATCCCTTATGCTTTATGCTGGCATCTGAACCTGTTTGAGGGTTAAACAAGGCAAATGAATAGAAGCAAAAGATAGGAAGACAGAAAATACAACTTCTGATCAGGCCCTTACTTGCAGGAGGCAAACAGGGCGCGTAGACTTACTCTTTCCTTCATACAGCAAACTTACTTTAAATCACCTGTGGTGTATTTATTACTGCTGCTCTCCTGTTTTCACAGCGAATGTGGCAGTCATCACATGGCAAGTAACAGGTAAGCCAGCTCTAGATTCCCTTTTTAAAAGTGGAGAACAAAAATTTAAAAATGGAAGGAAAATAAATGTTAATGGAAAAGAAGGGAGTGAGGAGCTATTGGTAGAAATGACATATCAGGATCTAGTTGAATTTCATAGCATTGACAGTGTTTCTGAATCCTCGTCTGGCTTGCTTTTCTGAGGACTTTGAGACCACAGCAGTAATAGATGAGCAATTCTATGTGTCTCTTGTCAATTAAGCGTAATCCTAATGTAGTCTTTAAATTGTATGAGCAGTTTTTACTTGAATTGGTTCCATTTTTATGTTACCTTTATGGCTCTTTCTGTCAACATTTATTGTCAGATTGTTGGACCTTTTTCTTGCACTTGAGCCAATTTCTGTAGTGGTTTCATGGCTAAATGATATACTATTATGTGTAATTATATATAATTATTATATATAATTTCCAGTTATTGCATTAGGTGCCCCAATTTTCCTTCTGTTTACCAACAATTGTCACTGGCCCGGTTGAACTCTACATTGGCCTAGCCAACGTGGGTTCATGAAGGGCAAGTCCTGTTTAACCAACCTGATCTCCTTCTATGATCACGTGACCGGCCTAGTGGATGAGGGCAAGGCGGTGGATGTTGTCCACCTGGACTTCAGTAAGGCATTTGACACCGTTTCCCACAGCATTCTGCTGGAGAAGCTGGCAGCTCATGGCATAGAC
>JAVSBS010009712.1:13831-56366 GCA_033124195.1 Coracias cyanogaster
GCTTGAGGGTATGGTGTAGTGGTTAGAGAGATGCTAGGAGAAAGGTTGGACTTGATGACCCTGGAGGTCCTTTCCAATCATAATTATTCTGTGATTCTGTGATTTTTTTATTCCTTAGCTCAGGCAAAATGGTCTCCCAAACTATTGTTCCAGGAAGACATTTGGATTAAATTGTTCTCTGTTTCCCTGTTTGCTAACATAGATACACATGTGTGTGTACACTCAAACTTTCGGATTTCTTGTAGGAGCAGGTTCAAACGTTTCTTACACAGCATCCTGTTACCATGTGCTAGGTTCATTTCGGCTGTACAATTTGAGTGTCAGATTTTATCCTATTGATTAGCTGTTTTGTTTTCCTTGGGCCTGTCCAAGGAGAAAAAATTCTGTGGAATCTCAAGTTGCTTGATAAAGAGAGAAATAACAGCACAGGGTTTTCACAGATGGAATGAAATCATGGTTTCCAGGGAGACCTCAAATGCATTTGCTGCAGCCGGAACGCCGAGCTGCCAACTGTGATTGCTTACATAAGTTGCCCATCCTATATTGTTTTCCAATCAGTCATGTATCAGTCCAGCAGCAAAAATGCTGTGGTAAGCCACCTTTTTCTTTAACCTGTAATAACTAATTGCTGGCACCTGGCACAGCATCCTCTTAGAGTGGGAATAAATCCAACAAAGTGCAAAGTGCCAGAATAAATTGGAATTAAAAATACAAGCCTTTTGTGACTTCAGATGTTGGAGCATGAACACAGACTTTCTCTGCTGTAGACTGAAGGAGTCTGTGGGTTTGCTGTGGTGAACTGTATGAAAAATAAATGGTCAGCCCAGCCCACTTAAGATTATTATTTATTTTCAGAAACATGGATCTTCTTGCTTGGGTTATAATATACATCAACTGTTTACTTTTGTCTTTGATGTACAGTATCAACATTGGTATAAAACCTTTACAGAGCTGATAAAAAGCCTTTTTTTCTAAAATCTCCCCCAAATACTATAATTTCTTTAATCCTCTCTGCTCCTTTATATAATCTGCATAATACTTTATGCAGTATATATATCAAAGCTATAAATACGGAGTGTAATCTTACCTTGTAGTACTAATTCCTGTGGGTTTTATTTTGTTTATATTTTATTTTGTTTATATTGAATACAATTTCTAATAGTAGAAATTGTAATAATGTTGCAGAATATTTTCATTTAAACTACCTGTCAATTGTTTTCTTTTCATATTTATCCCTAAAATGTCTTTTGAAGTGAAGACTGAAGTGGTCTGCTTTGTAAGTAGTTTGGGCAATGCTCTTTTGGCTGTTAAGTCAACCATTTTTAATGAGAGATTTAAGTTGTGTCTGTGACACGAATGAGGTATTAAATATAAACTTGAAGTGGTTGTTACTGCCTTTCCTGAGCTTTGGGGGAGAAATTCAAAATAACATTTGAGCAGCAGGAGCAGACCACCGTAGTGCATACCTGAGGGACCACAGATACATATGCAGAGACAGGTGAGATTGATTTCCAAAAATGCAGATGAGATGTGATGCTACTGTTTCTCTGAGGTCTCCAGTATTAACTTTCTGCAGACACTTGGACATTCACCTTCAGCTAACCGAGGTTGCTTTGCTGTTGATACTGCACAGCTCCCATGGCTGCAGCTGTGGACTTGACCCATCCACTCACTCAATGACCTGCAATAAGTCTTTGTCTGCATCTCTCCTCATTTCTTTCATGTGTTTCTTCAGTTCTGTCTGGAGGTCACTGTTATATAGTCTATCAGGTAGGCTTTTAGACTTTTAGAGGGAGAGGGAATAAGGCTGTATCTCATACCCTCACCACTGTTGTAAAAAGAAAGACAGCCAAGGTGGTGGCAACAGGAGGGAGGGCCCAAGCAAAAGCCCCAGTAGCCTTTTCTCTTTAAGGGAGTCCAAGCAGTTCTTCCTGTTTGATTTCAGGGTGAGGAAATAAAACTTGAACTGTACTCTGTGTACTATGTATAGCCATACAAGTACAGATATTGGTTAGCCAGAAGGGAACCATTTTTCAATGACTTTTCATTCTTGTTGCGCTAGTACTAACTGTAAAAAAAACCTCAAAATATGTGTAACTTAAACACAATTTTTTTTCTTGACTCCTCTTAATAAAAGCTTATCTAAACTACTCTATAATTATATATTTAATGTTGTAGAACACTCCTGGCATGAATGCAGTTATACTAATGATTATGCCAAAATAGTTCACTCCAACATAGAAAGAAATGTTGTGGGGAATACTAATGTACTTGTCGCTATAGGATATTTTATCTATTTATATGCGGTCTTGTATTTATGTATGTGTAAAATGAGCCTCAATTAATGATGTCTTCACAGCCTCACCCTTCCCAGGGAATGCTGTTATTCTTTTAAATGCTTGCAAGTATAATAACCTCATCAGTTGTGCCCACCAAGAAAAATAAATGAAGAGAAACAATATGTGGAAAACGTGAATGCAGAATGGGACTGAAATCCAAGTGGAAATAAATACAGATTCAAATGTATTACTTGATGAAAGTAACGGACTTGGAGTAACCTCATAGACTATTTGAATGCTTAGGACTGTTAGTATAAGGTAGAGTTAGGAATGAATAGTTAAATATAAATTGCCCTAACATTTTATTTGTAAAAGCTATTAATTTTAAAAATAGAGAGAACAAATATAAAAAGAAGGTGATGCAATATTACATTACTTTTCTACATTATTTAGTGCATATAAATCAGGACGTTCAGGGTTGCTTTTCTCTTGCTGTACAGTTTGTATAGTATTGCGTAAGTTTTGGAAATGCAAAGAATCTCCTGTATGTCCTTTCAATCATTATTGTTGTAATGTTTTCATATTTATTCCACTGTAGGCCAAAACTAACGATGTCTAGTTGAATTAAGAGATTTTTATACAGTGATGTAATATGAGAGAAGTGTTAATTTAAACTTGGAAAGCAAGATAATATATATCTAACCTTTAGTCTGGTTATTTTCTTGGAATGTAGGAAGGTTAAAGTTGTACCGTTCCTGCTTTCCTTCTTAGGCAGTAAGTAGCAATGGAGAAGTGAAGGAAGGAACTCCTCCTTTCAGTATATTTCTGAAGTGTAGTTCTTCACCAAGAATTCTTCATGAAGCCAGGGTTTTCAGAGAAAGGAAATCTCTCTCTCTCTCTCTCTCCATTCCCCAGTTTGAGTAGCGACAAAACTGCACTGCAGAGCAAATATTTTTGATTCTGGAAGATTCCAAATTGCTCTAATTGACAAGTTTTTTCAGAGAGTATTTCTGGGAAGAGTAAAATGGTAGACTTACCTGGGTGCTGGAAAGCTGGATATGGAAAGACTGCATCAGTAGTCTGCCTTTTGAGATATAGAAGGTGCTGCTTTTAGGCATCTTAAACACAAAGTCATAACACTGTCTAACCTGCTTAGGCACCTAAATTTCCTACTAAAAACTTAATTTGGATGTGAACATCTTCTGCTGTGCACGCATACAGATGCATACAGGAGATGCTGTTGTTTGAACCTCTGCGTGGTTCTGCATAGCAAAGCTGTTCTGGAAGTTGCATGCCTTTGCCATCTCTAACATGCTGGCAGCCTTGAATTCATTCAGAATTCGAGTAGAGGTTTATTGGCTTCAGTAATGGCTGTGCCACACATCCACTGTGTAGGAAGTCTGAGTTCAATTTCCTTCCCGGTCGGAGGTTTTCAGGGGCCCTGTTTGTGCAGGTGCTGCTGCACAGCAAAATTGCGGCACCCAAAAAAAAGCAAGAGATGTGTTGCAGGAACTGTCCAATTGGTTAAAGCTGTCTAAAATGACACAGCACATAGGTGACTCAGCATGTCACCGGTTTCCAAACTTCAATGAGTTTTCCTCCTATACGTGACAATCCAACCTGAATATCTGCTGGGGAGGCTGTAGTTTATCTGTCTCTGACCATGCCCTTACGGGGCATGGGCTGGTGCAGCAAAGCTTTATTCTACCCTCTTTCTCTCCTGCCTTTGGTGAAGATACAAATATTTTATTAACTCTGCTTTGGTGGAGAACAGGGTCTTATACTACTGCCCTGTGGATCAGGGTCTCAGTTAATGTCTGATAGGCCCTTGTGGCTTTAGTTTAAACAGTTTTGTGGAGTTGAGAGATAGCCAAAGGCTAGCTCCTGCCACCTGGTGCATCACCAGAATTATAAAGCATCAGGGTGCAGTGCAGTGTCCCATTTAAGGTGGAAAACTAAATACCCATGGGGGATGCCTTGAAAAATACAGTAACACATACGCTATTTCTACACTAATAGTCTCTCAGTCCACAACCCTTTACTTGAGCTGGATGTGACGTGTATGTATGCATTTACTACTCCTGTATGGATTTATCTTCCATGAGCTTTCACATGCTAAAAGTGGTTTGATATAATTGTGAGGTGGTAAGGCAGTTTGTTAATTGTGTTTTCCTGGTTGTGTTTGGTAAAACCACAAACTAATCACAACAGATAATTTGGAAGAAGACAGTGGCTAAAAGCTTTATTTAAAACAGTCTTTTCTGTTTTTTGTATTTTTCACATACATAGAATATTCTGAGTTGGAGCAGATCCATAAGGATCATCAGCAGTCCTGGCTAACCAAGGAGGTCCCAGTGGACTGGAGGTTAGCAAATGTGACGCCCATCTACGTGAAGGGCTGGAAGGAGGATCAGGGGAATTACAGACCTGTCAGTCTGACCTTGGTGCCACAAAAAGTTATTATAAATAATCTTGAGTGCCATTATGCACCATGTACAGGACAACCAGGTGATCAGGCCTAGTCAGCATGGGTTCATGAAAGGCAGGTCCTGCTTGATGAGCCTGATTTCCTTCTATGACAAGATGACCAGCCTAGCAGATGAGAGAAAGGCTGTGGATGTTGTCTCCCTGGACTTCAGTAGAGCCTTTGACACTGTTTCCTACAGCATTCTCTTGAAAAAACTGACTGCTCATGTCTTGGATGGGCATACGCTTTGCTGGGGAAAACACTGTCTGGACGTCTGGACCCAAAAGTGGTGGTGAAGGGAGTTAAATCCAGTTGGCAGCCAGTCACGAGTAGTGTTCCCACCGCTTGGATTTGGGCTGCTGCTTTTGGCAATGTCAATGGAGAGGTCCTGGGCTGGTATTAATGGTGGCCTCTCTATGGTAGCAGTAAGGCAGTTGGGCAAGTATTTTCTGTAAGTAATTTCAAGTACGCTTCTGTTGACTGTGCTGTAATTACTGTGTCAACAAGACAAAGAAATTTGGTCTTTGGAGTTGTTGGTTTGGCATCTCTTTTGAGTGTTAAAAGTGCAGTACTATATTATTAGTTTCTTTCAAATAAATTGAACACTGGATAATTCCTGGAATCCCCATTGGCAGGTTGCTTAAGTCCTGGGTTTATCCTTTTAATTTTGGTTTCTATTAATAAGTCCATTTTGGACTACTAAATAGTTATTTGGCTTTATACTTATAATGAAGTTCTCAAGTTCAGCATCTCATATTTTTCAGGCTTTGTTGTAATGAAATACAGAAGGACTCTCACAAATAAATGGAAAAGTTGATTCACTGAGGGAATAAAATTTGGTTCTGCAAATCAGATAAGCTTGTTTTGGCAATTATTTTACTGATTCCTTTTAAGAAATATAAGTTGGAGCATGGTTTTCACCAGAAGAAATCTTGCTGTGATGTGAATAGCTTTGTTACTTTAATGTCTTTCAAGATTAAAGACATACATTGAAGGCTGCTATAGCATTTGCTAGGGAAGAATGGAAATGCCTCACTGTGAGAAGTGTGACATATATCATTCCTGCCCTGTAATGTCTTCCTGCGCTCCCTCACGCTCATTCCTGGTAGTCTATGAAGGTATTCCCAGTATTACTACTTCTACTGGTGGAGTGAGAGTGAGTTTGGATATGCCCCTCATTTGAGGGCAGGGCTGCATGGTGAACAGCAGTTCTGTCTGTTTGAGTAGGTGAGGCTGGGGCCAGGAGGAACTTAAACATTTCTTCTTTCTTGTTCTACTTTTTGCTTTTGGGACTCCTGTTTTGCAGAGTTTTGAGACAACTTGATGAGAGCTGACCAGCAGGGTCATACAAGCGGTGTGCCATTCATTTTCACCTGTTGTTTAAAATATATACATGAATGAGATGAATGCAAATGAATGATAGAAGGAGAACATAGAATCAAAAAATTCAGAGGACAGCACATTTGTATGAGATGTATGTGGAGCACACCACAGCATATCCCCATCAATTGTCCTTTTCTTACTTCCCCGTAATACCTCTCATCTCCTATTCGCACTGGTTTTGATGTAATCTTTCCCCTCTGCTCCTGTATACTCCAGGGGAGCCGGTAAATTCTGCTTTCACATATACCTCATCCACAGTGAAATATTAGTGTTTCTGCAGACCACCTCCTTCCTTGGAGGCACAGGGCTTCATTTAAGCCCCCTGCTCTCCCCTTCCCACCCAGCCAGCTCTGAGTATCTTTCTCTTCCCTGTAGCATCTCATTCCTGCCAGTCTGGGGGGTTTATCCCTGAAGATACTAGTAGGTGAATGTTTGTGGAAGGGTGAGCAGCGATGATAGAATCATAGAATGGTCAGGGTTGGAAGGGACCTTAAAGATCAATTTCCAACCCCCCTGCCATGGGCAGGGTCACTTGCCACTAGACCAGGTTGCTCAAAGCCCCATCCAACCTGGTCTTGAACACATACAGTGATGGAGCATCCACAGCTTCCCTAGGCAACCTGTTCCAGTGTCTCACCACCCTCGTCGTGAAGAACTTCCTCATTGCTAATCTAAATCTACCTTCTTGCAGTTTGAATCCGTTGCCCCTTGTCCTGTCTCTTCAAGCCCTTGTAAAAAGTCCCTCCTGAGTTTTCTTGTAAGCTGCCTTCAGATAGGCCTTGGAAGGCCACAATAAGGTCTCCCTGGAGACAACTCCAACTCTCTCAGCCTGTCCTCGCAGAGAAGGTGCTCCAGCCCTCAGATGAAAGAGGGCAGTGCCTTTTAAAGAGAGCATTAATGGCTTCTCGGGGGCTTGGTGAAAGGAGAGCTGCGCCAGCAAGCAGGATCCCCATGTCCCCACCTGACCTGAAGTGCCTGCGCTATGACACAGAGCACATACAAGTTTTGTGCTGCAGGGAGTGTGTTGTTAAAATAATTTTGTACATTTAATGTGCTGTTTTATTTTCAAAAAAAGGTGCAGTATTAATGGTGGCTGTCCCTGTACTCTTTTTAGTGGAGACTGATGAAGTTAAGTCACTAAGTTGCTTCATTTTTATTTTCCTTTTGTATAAATTCTGTGGATTTTACATGAACAACCATTTAGACAACCACAGAGATGACAATTACAAAAAATTAGTTAATGTGCTGTTGTGCTATTTTCCTCAGTTGTCTTTTTCACAATTATTCCTTATCAGTTTTTGGGATTGTTTTCTTCTGGGCGTGTTAGTGGGAGGAATCTATAGGATTTTATACTTTATTGGTGCCAGTGTTGTGGTTTTTTATATATATCAGCTCTATTTACAGTAGCCAGACTGACATTTTTCTGGTATTCTCAAAGAATGCCGATGTTCTTCTTTGATTATCTGCTATTCCAAATTCCCACATAGATTTAATTTCATGTGTTCTTCTTTGGTATCGCTCAAGAGAAGCGTGGCCAGCAGGTCAAGGGAGGTGATTCTCTCCCTCTACTGCACTCTTACGAGACCCCACCTGGAGTACTGTGTCCAGTTCTGGAGCCCCTATTACAAGAAAGATATGGATGTGCTGCAACGTGTCCAAAGAAGGGCTATGAGGGTGATCAGAGGGCTGGAGCACCTCTGCTATGAAGACAGGCTGAGAGTTGGGGTTATTCAGTCTGGAGAAGAGAAGGCTCCGAGGAGACCTTATTGTGGCCTTTCAGTATCTTAAGGGGGCCTACAAGAAAGCTGGTGAGGGACTTTTTAGGATGTTGGACAGTGGTAGGACTAGGGGGAATGGATCAAAACTAGAGGTGGGTAGATTCAGATTAGATGTTAGGAAGAAGTTCTTCCACCACCATGAGAGTGGTGAGACACTGGAACAGGTTGCCCAGAGAGGTGATGGAAGCCCCATCCCTGGAAGTTTTTAAGGCCAGGCTGGATGGGGCTCTGAGCAATCTTATCTAGTGGGAGGTGTCTCTGCCCATGGCAAGGTGGTTGGAACTAGATGATCTTTGAGGTCCCTTCTAATCCTGACAGCTCTATGATTCTATGATTCTGATTGTGAGAGATGTGTTTTACCCTTCAGTAATACTTGCCACAGAAAAGGCTGAAAGTTATTTTAAAATGATGAATATTACAAACCATCAAGTCTGAAATAATCAGTGTAAGTTGTCCACTTCTACTATGGTAAGTTAAAACAGATCCTTTTTCAAATATCTGGGTAAAGAAACTGCCACAATCTATTTAAATGAAGTTGACATCCCAGTATTTGTGTAGCATTATTGCAACAGTGCGTCTTATGTCCTATCCCATCGACCCCAAAGTGCTTCATGTGGTTTCTCACCTGATCTGATGCAAGGTAGTATGAATAACAAATACAGTGTTACCTTGCAATTGCCTGTAATAAATATTTACTACATCTCTACTTGTTACTGTCTTGCCCCTACAACTCTGTAATCCCTTTTTCACATACTATTTTCCTAAAAACTGTCTGGTATATACATCTTTAGAGAGAAAGGTCTGTGTTTAATTCCTGTAGAATTTTGTTGCAGATAACAGCTTTACTGGCTGCTCGTAGCTGCTCAGTATGTCATTGTCACAGTGATTAAATGGTATTCTCTTTGGTTTACTCACTTGACTAGTCTAGGAAAAGAAAATGGTTACTTATTTCCATTTACCTATTACTTCTTCTAAAAGGCATTTGCAATAGGCATGCTGAATTGTGTTTTGGTGTATTTTTGGAAACAGTATTTTCCAACACTGCAGAAATTTCAGAGCATCTGCCAGTACTCTATTACTGGTGATGTGCTGGACACCTTGTCTACACTGAAGAGTTCAAAATTACAGATCAGCAATATAAAGAGTGCAAATACACACAACTTTCATTATCCCCTATCCCCCAGTATACTGACTTTTATTTTTGTTGTAATAAATATTTTCATTTATATTTGACCTTTCAGGTGACTGTGTAGATCACTTTGGTGTGGGCATAAGTAAAGATTTATGACTAGAAGAGGACTCTTGACCTTATTCAAAGAAGACATTTCAGTTCTAGGAAATGGGCTGAAAAATGCAGCAAGAGTGTTAACTGATAAACTGGTGTGTAACATATAAAGATTAACATGATTAACAAAGCAAAGCCTGTGGAGAGAAGAGGAATATTTAGTCTTCTGGCTAGGTATAAAACACTTAAATTATGACACTGAACAGTAGTGTGATGAATTGACCCTGAACTGCTACTGAAAATTTGTCCTGAATTTATTTCTTTTTTTTTTTTTCATAGTTTAGAGATTTTTGCATAAATATGGGAAAATTTAAAAGCAATAGGTTGGTTGGCCAATTACCAAGCAGCACAAAGACAATGTTCTTCTGAATGAAAACAAAGGGGAGAAAAGTTTCTGTTAAAATATGCAAAGATAATATAAGTTATTGTAAAATTCTGTCCTCTGATACATTCATGACATTCAATTGACCAAACCTCTGCTTACATGAACAAATACCACTTCATATGATTTAGTAGAAATAAAAGGGTCACAGAATGGCTGAGGTTGCAAGGGACCAGGAAGTCATCTGGTCCAAACCCTAGAGTCGGTTGCTCAGGACCATGTCCAGGAGGCTTTTGAGTATCTCCAAGGATGGAGACTCCACAGCCTTTCTGAGTAATCCATGCCAGTTCTCAGTCACCAGTGCATGCACTTAATTAAACTAGCAGTTAATCCTTGCTTTTTCTGTCAGGGTACTCATGTTTTGTAGTGGATGATAAAATGTAGTTAGAAAAATTGCATGTTGCATTGGAGGATGAGAAGACAGCATATGAAAGAGATTAAGTATAGTTTTTTCTTTTTCATGGTCTTGAAACACAGTACTCTAAAAATGTGTCTTTTCCCTTTTTTTTTTTTTTTTGCAATAAACATAAGTAATTAATATGACTTAATTTAAGGAAATTTGCCAAATAATATTTATGACAGCAACATGAGACCAATCTTGCATGTTAGCTTCAAGACCCTTTGAGGATATATAATTCAGAGGCTGTGATAATGAAGAAGACATAAATGGAAAAAAATCAAAAGTTGAAGATAAATATAATTTATGCAAGTTTGGATGTTATGGCACACAGTCTGTGGGGCTTGGCTCTGCTGGGAGAAAGTCAGGCCTCAGTGAGACCCAGATTCCTGGTGGCAGCCTCAGCCCTGGGGTAAAGGAGTGGGAAGTGTCCCAGATTCCCTGAGGTAGCCAGGTGTGTGGGCTGAGACTGAAGTAATGTTTCCCCACCACAAACTGATACATACATGCTTGCCATATTTTGGAGCAGTAGCTCTCAAGTCTTTGGATAATGGCTGCAGAGTGGGGTAGTGGTTGGACAAGTGTGACTGTGACTAGGAACATAACTTAGACATGTATGACCCATGTATGTACCTAGCAGGAGAAATATAGGAGCCTTGGTGAAAACTGAGCTTCCACAGAAAGGTTGACAAGTGTTTTTGAGTTTAGAATCTCAATTTTGGGCTTAGGTGCCTGACTCGCACTTTTTGGGTCTTTGGTCCATTGCAGGCTGGCCTGACATCTGGGACTGCAGATTCGATTCAGAGTTGTTCCTCATGCACAGGTTTTTAAAACACAGAAGTTTGGATTTGTTTTGTGATATAATAACACTGTCTTTCTTTTTCATTTCTTCCCCATCTAGTTTAATCTCAAGGCTTTGAAAATACCATACACATGGCACAGTTTGTAACATTTTTTCAGATGCTGTTAGTTCTGCCACTTCATGATTACATTTCAGCTGACAATGGGGAAACAAGAGCAAGTAAGTCTTCATTTTTCTATTTTGTCTAAGGGCAACTTTAAGGCATGCCTTTAATTTATTGTATCCATTTTCAGGTCCACAGGTATGCTTCTGTTGATGGTGATTTTTTCCCAGTATAATTTTTCTGGTGAAAATCCTATAATAGATGATAAGTGAATTAAATATCTTATTTCTCCTTTAGGAAGGGAATATCTTTATTTCTTTTTGTGTCTTGTAAAGCTCTAGTCTTGATTTATATTTTCATTTATTCAGAAGTTATGTTGTGAATAACTTAATGTTATGTGAGGAACCAAATAAGAAAAAAAGGTTCTGTGACAGGAAGCTGAGATGACCCCAGCTCTGGGAAGTACTTTCTTGCATAGTCTTCAAAATTAGCATATCAAACCCCACCAAACCAAGCTTCATACTCTAGGTCTGGTTTATGGAAGAGAAAAAGAAAAGCAAGGTAGCTTTTTGAAAGACAAAGTGGCTGAGTAATAAGAGCGTGGAAAACATTCCTCTAGCCACAGTGATAACTCTGAGTAGGTCTTTTTCCTTCAGTTTTCCTTTCAGTCCAGCAACTTCCAGTATGTTGCACCAAACTCCATAAAATTCCTTTTGGTCTCTAGAAAGACTTATTTTTTTAGGCTACCTGCTCTAAGATGGGCCTGCTTTCATCAGGGTCCAATGATGTCCAAAGTCCCTTCCAACTGAAATTACTCTGTGATTCGTATCCCTGGACCACAGAGTGATGCACTCTGCTTGCACATTGCTCCTTCTTCTAGTGCCTTGTCTCTTCACCACCCGCAAAACCATCTCTCCAGCAGACTGTGGTTACTTGCTTGCTTTTGAAATCTTGACCTGACCAGAAGGGTCTGTAGGCAGATATCAGGACAAGACAAAGTACTCCTTCCTGTTGTGGAGCTGCAGCTTTTCACAAAGCAGAAAGCACAGTAATACACAGCAACCCCCATGACCCCCATGGGATAAAAATAATCTCTCCTAGTTTTGGCCACCTCCTTGGCACCTCGTGTGTCATTTGTCCAGGCTCCTTTCACAGCTAATGGAAGGTGATTCTCTCCTCTAGAGAGTTATTCCCTCCATCTGAGGATGTGCATGTAAGGGTAGGACTGTCCTATAGAATGGCTTGTGTCAGTTTATGGCCTGTAGTTGACAATTTAGTTCAAAAGCTCTACTTACAAGTGACTACAGCTAGAAGAGCTGAATCCATGCCTGGTCATTATGCAGTTACATTCTATTTGTTAAATGCTTATGTGATCTTATATTCTTGAGGTTGAACTTGTTCACTGAGCCTTTTTGTTCTACTAAAATATGAATATGCTACCAGCAGCGTTCAATTGAGACTCAGGATTTTATAATAACTAGTTCTGTAAGTGCCATGTAGCAGTGTCAGAAGTCAATAAAAACATATTTGTAATAGGATTGGATATTACTGCTGAATTCTGGAGTATTCAGACTATATCCTTCCTCTGCAGTGTGCTTGGTTTGCTAACAGAAATGAGTTTTTATGTTTATCATCTCTGCAGACAGAGATACGGAAAAAGCAAAATATATTCTGCTTTGCTGATTGCATGAAATTCAATTGCCAACTAAGGAACTGGATTGCAGGATTTTTCATAGTAATTTCTGGTGATAATGTAAAAAAGAGAAAATGATGTGGTTTGCAGATCCACATTGGATCTGTGTGGCCTACAGAAACAGTCTTGTTTACTTTGATAAACTCTGCTGATTTTTTTTTAAATGGAGTGTATTTGTTAATATAGATTCTAATACAAACTGTAATTGATATGAAAAATATTTCCTGTGGAAGAAGAAAGTGAAAGAGTTCATTAAAATATTTGTTTGACTTTTGGTTTTGTGTTTTTTAGGTTGCAGGACTGCCCCGGCAGATTTAGTTTTTATCTTAGATGGCTCTTACAGTGTTGGGCCAGAAAACTTTGAAATAATCAAAAGCTGGCTTGTCAATATTACAAGAAATTTTGACATAGGGCCAAAGTTCATTCAAGTTGGAGTCGTCCAATACAGCGATTACCCTGTACTTGAAATTCCCCTCGGATCTCATGAATCCACTGAGAATCTCATCAGGGAAATGGAGTCCATACACTACTTGGGAGGAAATACAAGAACAGGAAGAGCTATTCAGTTTGCCTTTGACCATCTTTTTGCCAAATCTTCAAGATTTTTAACAAAAATAGCAGTTGTTCTCACTGATGGAAAGTCCCAAGATGAAGTCAAAGACGTAGCAGCAGAAGCAAGGAAAAATAAAATCACTTTGTTTGCTATTGGTGTTGGCTCAGAAATCGAGGAGGATGAACTTAAAGCTATTGCTAACAAGCCTTCATCAACTTACGTGTTTTACGTTGAAGATTATATTGCAATATCAAGAATTAGAGAAGTTATAAAGCAGAAACTCTGTGAAGGTAAGTAGTTGATTATGAAATATTATAAGTGTGCAGAATATAATTCTGTACCCATATTTCTTTATTTCACAAGCGGAATGCATGATTAATGTAACCTAAAGCACCTGGTAATTTTTATTATGATCTTCTTTCATTTTAATCTTGTTTGTGGAAATCACTCCTGAAATGTTATTTTCTCCATTGAACAGAGAGGTGTATTTAAAAGAGGTGGTGCTTTAACACAGTGTGTGTTTGATTTTGGTATGCAGCATTTTGCCCTGAGCCCCAAATTTTTTGCATTGGTAAAGTTCAGAAACTCTAAAATGTTTGAGCAATTCTCATAGTGCTGAGAACATAGGGCTTACTTTATCTTTTTCCTGGGTGCGGCTGATAGTCATCCACAACTTAGCGTTTCTTCTTGACAGTTGAGAGTATAGCCTATCATTGCAAACAGGAGTTCTTCTGCTACTATGTGTTGAAAAACCCAGAAGAAAGAAAGAAAGACTCTTGGCAAAAGTGCCTGGAATTGTAACAAGCTGTTATGATCTTTTTTAGAAGGATTTTATAAAAAAGTTAGCCAAGGCCAACACTGTAAAATGACTTCTTAGATTTAGAATGCTAGCAGCCTTACTGCATTGAGGTTTCTGATAACTTTTTAAAACAATGGCTTTCCCATATATATATAAAGTTGCTTCTAAAACATATCGCTCAGAAGGACTCTATTACATGCTGAATATTTATCAGTGCTATTTTGTACATGTTCTATTACCAAGAATTGATGCAAGTTATATTTCAGTTGTATCATATTTCTGCACTTAGGAAGAGTGAAAAATAGTTTTCACTTGCTCTTGCTTTGAGTATGGACTTCATTGAAAAAATATGGTGATACTTATGTTGAGGATAATAGTGTTTATTTCTTTATATGTGTATGAAAATCATAATAATACCTTGTGGCTGTATGTGGCTGTAGTAAGGTGATCAGTCCAAAAATTAAATCAGATAAGTGCAGCTAAATTCTTTACTAAAACTTCATGCTGGGACAATCTCCTCAAGATAAACACACTCTTTTCTTGAAATAAAGTTTAGAAGTGACATTAAATTTCATCAAGAGGGATTTTCTGCTTTCAGTATTAAGGTAACTAGTATCCTTTAAAATTCAGCTGCGACATTTGACGTAACTCATACCAGTAATCTGTGAGTGTTAACTATGTATACAAAAGTGTACTTACTGTTTTACTTAAGTGACCCTTTGCTTCCACTCTTATGTTGAGCTCTTCCCTTACATTAGCATTGGGATGCCTATAGATGCCTAAAGAGCAATCCAGGCCAGTTGGTAGCTTCATTTCTAACTGCAATGTCTTTAGCAGGTGAACTGAAAGACTAGTAAACTGGAAATTTAATGTCCGAATGGTGGATAGTTTTATTCATGTTGTTATAATTCACTTTGACTCTGGGAAAGGAAATTCAGTGAGGGCAAAGCAGCTATGATTTGGGTGTGACCAACCGCATGAAACCTCCTGAAAACTGCAATTCTCTCTTGATTATCTTTGTTTTCATGTCTAAAAAAGTGCTAGCCTTTGCTCTGTGGCATTTGAAATGTCCTTATTATGTGAACATAGATGTAAGAGCATAGAGGCAGTATTTGCTTTCTGGAAAAAGGAGGCTGAGGTTTGGTGGTTTGTGTAGCAAGTAGTGCTATTACGAATGGCCTGACAGATGGAGGGTTCTCATGTGCCTTTTGGGAACTCTAGTGTTCGTTTTGGAGTATGGCAGGGTGAAAAAAACTGCTGAACGTGTCATCCAGGAGGGACAGTGTGGCTAAAATTGTTATGTGTCAGGAATGCATTTAAAAACAATACCCAATGCAGACCTGACTCAGAATTATGTCTGGAGAATGCTGAGAAAAGTTTCTTTGTGCTAGATAATGGGTTTTAACATCAAAATGCGTTGGGAAGGAAAAATAAAGCATCTGAAAACCATATAAGGACACTAAAAGGGAACAAGATTTCAGTATAGGCTAGAGTTGCTGTGACTGGTACAATGAACTGGAAACAGAGCTCTGTTTCACATGGAAGACTTCATAATTTTGCCAGTGAATTCTGCATCCTGTATAGTGGCTCAGTTAGTTACCAAAATAGTCCTGCCAGAAGGTGATGCAGAAGACCCAAAAAAGATCTACCTTACTGGGAATGTTTTAATGTAATTCTTCAGTGTGCCATTGGAAGTAAAGAAGTTTCTTAATGTGTAATTTTACACATGCTAATTCATATTGTCTTGGTTTAGAATAGTTACTTTGGTATTGATCCAGAATAATGGTCCTCGCACATAAAGTAATCCTATTTCTGCATTTATTTTTTGATTCTACAGCAATTTTCTAATACTGTAACAGATAAGAGATTCTTGCATTCATTTTCTTACCAGTGTATATGATTATCTGTAATCTATATTAATGGCAGTTTGACCATTATTCATCTTTGAAAAAAACAAGTTTCTAAAATGTTTTTATAATAACAATGCAGTGTGAAGAAACCTGAAAAAATAAAGTGTTATTACTTTTACTTAATATTACAAGTATGTTGATGTAAATCCTGCATCTGTGTTGAGAAGAGTGAGAAAGAAATTTGTGTTGGACTTTGCTTTTTCTTTTTTTTTTTAAAAGCATTCAGAAGATAGTAATTTTAGTTTCCAAAATGTAGGCAGGGAGTTCTTGCAATTCTTTCTTATAGAAGTAGGCAGGTAACTTGAAAAATATTTTTAATTTGGGAGTCAGGTGATATTTTGCTGTGGGGAAAAAAAGAAAACTAAGAGGACTGTGTGTGGCTTCTTGCTGCTGCTGCAGGTACCTGTGGCATGTCCCCTTAGGATGGGTTGTCCTTTCCCACTATAGATAGTTTGTGCAGACACTTAGCTGAATTTTCTTAGAGTTTATTTATCCTGCCTCCCCTACCCGAATGGGACAGCTTCGGCCTGTGTAACCTGCTCTAGGTGGCCCTGGTCTGACAGGGGAGTTGGACTAGATGATCTCCAGAGGTCCTTTCCAACCCTGCCATTCTGTGATTGTGTGACTGCCCTTGGCCTGTTTAGGAAGAGAAGCCATGCAGTGTTCCTCATATTATAAAGAGAAGCCAGTCTAGACCTTTAAGCTGATAATTCCTTGGCACTGAAACATGAGTTTTCTAGCCCATGGCTGGTCCAGATGAAGATGAGAGAACTTTCCACCCCTTCTTTGGAATGTATTCCTAACCTCTTCCCTTTCTATGAACTGATGCTTTTCTGAAGAAACAATAGGAAATAAATAATGGAAATGTATTTATTGTAAATACTTTAGCATAATTTTAATAAACCAAAAAGTTTTTTGCTTTCTTTTCATTGATTTATTACTCTAATACAATGTTGGCTTTAGTATTAAATTCCACTCTGCTATCTCACTTCTTTCTTTTCTTTTTTTTTTTTTTGAGACAACTGAGGTCCACTGCCTAGTATTGTTTTTGTATGAAGAGAATTAAACAGAAATAACATTCAGCTAACTTTAGTTTCCACAGAAAATGTGTCACATAGTATTTGTCAAGTGAGAATACCTTCAAGCAGATTTCAGTGTAACAAAGATCAGAGTACACTTGAAGCAAAAGAAGATGAAAAAAATAGTTGTAGATAATTCTACCTTTGTCCTTTTTCAACCCCATTTTATAGTTGGGAAGGATGCTGGATTAATCCAAATTGTTAGTGCATCATGGAAATTAACATCTAAAATTTTGTAGCGTTTTGAAACCATACAATTTTAGAAATTCAATATTTTTATTAGTCAGATATTTTTATACCTTTTAAGCACAATTAGTGATAATTCAAAATAGTATGTGAGCATAATTGCAGTAAAATATATCTCGGTATTCTTGCTGAATGTCTCTGAGGATTATTCATGTCACTTCTCTCATGCTATACTTAACTGGCAGTTCTCAGTTTTCTTATTTCTTGAAAGGCGGCTACAAAAAATTAGGTAGATAGGAGTGTACATTTTGAAAGTCGTATTTTGAGCTATACTTGCATTTTTTACTTTTCAGAATCTGTTTGTCCAACAAGAATTCCAGTGGCAGCTCGAGATGAAAAAGGATTTGACATTCTTGTAGGATTAGGTGTGAAGAAAAAGGTTAAGAAAAGAATTCAAATACCAACTACTAATGCAAAAGCTTATGAAGTAACCTCACGTGTTGACCTGTCAGAATTGACAAGGTATTTACATTTATAAATACACTTTTAAATTTAGCAATTTTTTTAAAAAATTGCTTAAAGTGAGAGTGAATTATTTTAAGATTTATAAGTCAAGTACTGTCTTTTTTCTTCCCTCTTCCCCCTTATTTAGGAATGTGTTTCCAGAAGGTCTGCCTCCATCCTATGTGTTTGTTTCTACTCAAAGATTTAAAGTAAAAAAGACATGGGATTTGTGGAGAATTCTAAGTCTGGATAAGAGACCACAGATAGCAGTTACAGTTAATGGAGAAGAGAAAACATTGTCATTCACTACAACAAGTTTAATAAATGGCACACAAGTTATTACTTTTGCTGTACCTCACGTAAAGGTAAGGAATAAGAAGTAAGTAATCATCTTGGGGGAATACTCATTTGAGTACACATTATTCCTTTGCCCTTTATGTTTTTCAAAAAGCCATTATCTTTTTTTTGGCGGTCTGGACATTTAAAAATAGATGGGGGGTACTTTACAAGTGTTTCCAGAGTGTTTGCAGTGGTCATTACCGTAAATGCTTTGCAGGTGCTTTCTACTTAGTCGTTTCCAACAGGTAATTGTGAAGCTCACGGAGACTCTTTTTTCACACAGCTCTTTGCTTAACATATGCTGTAAAGTATTTTCTGCCTTTGATATAGAGACTAGAAAATGTGAATGAAAATAGTCCATTTTTAGAGAGAGTTTTTGTTAAGGTTTTGTTTTGTTTACATAACCAGACTTCAATCTGGAATTGTCTAGTTCTCTGTTGAAAAAAATTCCTTTCAGCTACTTATTTTTCTAACTGAAGGGATTCCTCTCTGTGCAAATGAATTTTATTGTCTTCTAGAGTAATTGGAAGGTTATCTTTCAATCTTTCTTCAGTAATTTCCAGTGAAATATTCAAATTGTCTCAGTTGCAGGTGAGACAGAGGGAAGAAAATAGAATGCCTCTACTCTTGCATTTTTAGCAGTATAGGAATATGCAGCTTGGAAATTCCCTACCGCAGGGAGTATTATTTAAGTGAACAAAGAGGGGTGCTGCAGCAAAGAATGGAAAGGTTTTACTGCTGAAGTGCTTCATGGCCAAGGGAGTTCAACTTTTCTGCGAAATGGTGGCCTGCATTTGAATTCTTACTTCAAATCAGGCTGAAGGAATTTGAAATATAAATCCTCAGAGAAGGAAGGACTGCTGTCCAAGAGAAGGTCTTAACTGCTAAGCTTTTTCTAGCGAGAGGTATTTTATTCTTTTGTTACTGGATGGGGTGTTTAACATTTTCTTTCCAAATTTCCTGTGCCTTTTGATAATTATTTGTAGGTGAAATAATCTTATTTTTGTTTAAGAAACAGTGTTAAACTTGATTTACTGGAACTTGTTGGAAAGTTCAGTTTCAAGTCATAAAAAAATTTGTATTTAACTGTTTCTGGAAGATACAGTAACAAATCAATCTTATTGCGGTTCCAGGTATCCGTGAATTTCAGTATGAAAAGAAGACTTCTGCTTTTTTAAAATTTTGTTTCTCCATGCTCATATTGCTATTATGAAGAACAATAAGTTTAGGCCCTTTTTAGAGCTTTGTTTCTCTAAACACATTCCAAATGTCACTATGCTTTTAATGAACCTTTTTATTTAATAAACTTTTATGATAATTTTTGATTTTTACTCATGAAGATTGAAATGCTATGTGTTCTGATCTATTGTTTATTTTATCTTGTAATGAGAGCCATTGTAAATAAATAAAAACCCAATCTATACATGAAAATAGTATAGAAATAGAGGTACTATCTAAGGGTGTATATTAAGTGAAGTAAGCTTAATTTCTGTTTATGTCTACAAAAGGTAATAAAGATATATAACATACTGAAAGTTTACTCTTATGTATACTAATTTAGTATGGGATTAATCTCTATTAAATTTAGCTATATAAAAGATAAGCATTTAGTCTACGCTAGGCTAAAGAGCTAGATTTTTTCTTTTTTTATGTAATGCATAGGCTCAAGAAGGCGGCATTTCTTCCAATGTGGAATTTCATTTCTAGGTTAAGTGACATAAATACTTCTTTAAATGTATCTGTCATTTTTTTATTACTTGTAGAAATATGCCATTTGTTCAAACTAAATATTAAGCTTTAGAAACGTGAGGTTTTGTGAGATTATGAATGTAATATTGGGTTTATTCATTGCAATATTGTGATTCTACTGATATCATATAATCTTTAAATTTTTTTTTCATAAGAAATAAAGTAGAAAGACTTTCAAGACCAATTTATTTTCACTGTGATTTTAAATCTGAAGTGTTTGAGACATTACACCACTGCTGAAAAAAAGGCCTTTGGCTTTCTACATTAATAAATACAGGTTTGAGCATGTTTAAGATCATAGACTGAAAAAATCTATGTGAGTTCCAAATCCAAATAGTATTATAATTGAGGGGGTGATATTTGGTAATTACTTTTATGTCTATACAGTTTACAATTTTTTATATGACAAAACTTGGAACATTGATCATCAAAACCATTAAGGGTAGTTTAAGTGTTGAATTTCAGTCTTATTGTTATCTAAATTGCAGATATTTTGTTTTAAACACTTCTTTTTTTTCTTCGCTTTTCTTAGACATTGTTTGATGAAGGCTGGCATCAGATTCGTCTCTTAGTAACAGAAGACTTTGTAACTTTGTATATAGATGACCAAGAAATTGAAAGGAGGCCATTACATCCTGTTTTAGGTATTTACATCAGTGGCTTAACCCAAATAGGAAAGTATTCTGGAAAGGAGGAAACTGTACAGGTAAGCATATGCTAAACCCCCAATAATTCAGAAATTTTACTGTAGGTTAACATTGCATTGGTGCCTTCTGTTTTCTTGAACTTACTCTTCTAATTAACCCTAGACTGAAATTTAATATACAAAATATTAATAGTTAAGAGGGAACATAAATGGTCAGGAGGACTCAGCACAATTGCTATATCCTGGTGAAGACTATTATGTTGACGGTGTGCCAGATGTTGGCTAAATGGATTGTTTCCTTATAGTTATAGCGATGTGGTAATGACATTACTAATTAGACTGATAGTAATGGAAACAATACTAAGAAATACTGAATTACTTAAGTAGACATTATTGTTAGTTATTTTGAAAGCTATGCTTCTTTTTGTACTCTTTATTTCATGATCCTTAGTGCTCCTATTGAAATATGTTAGTATGTTTTGCATAATCTTCATTAACTCTTTTCAGATGTCTTTACTCAGTTACTCCTGAATTTTGTGCATTTGTAGCAACCTTCGGTTCTATTATTATCATATTCTAAAAGTGTACATGGAGACTTGGATGCGGGACTGTGTGTGTGACTCAGTATTCCTGGTGATAACATTGTCCATATACTAAAGTACTCCTTTGTGAAAACTACTGAATGTTTGTCACAAATTTCTGATGTTATTGCAAGGAAAGTTGAGATATCAGAATTGTAATTGTCTCATGCATTTTCTCTGTTGGTACAGGATTATCCCATTTTTATAGTTTTGTGCATTCTAGAATTAGATTGGTTGATTGTTGTGGTTGTGTCTTGTTTTTTCTCTCTTAAGTCACTGCAGAAATAGGACTTTTATAGATTCCCAGTAATACAGTTTCTGAGCTAAAGAATGTTAGCATCCACACTACACTAAAATCTCTAAAATAAAAATGAAAACATTTTAGGAATGTTGAATTGTATAAGATCCTCTTCTGATAGCAGACCAGAAGTAGAAAATCTGCCTTAGCTTGCAATTTTGTATTTCCAGATGATTTCTGTAATCTAAAAGAAGGAATTTTCTTTCTCCATTTTTTCAGACAGTGACACATTCTGCAAAGCATTAACAGTCAAACTTTGCCAGGATATTTATCTTTAAACTATTATTATAGATAAATATGTTAATGAATCTGAATACTGCCTTTCAGTGAAAAGGTATTTTTAATTTTTTTAAGAAAGAAATCAGTTGTAATTGGATAGAAAGTATGATACAAGAATCTTCTTCAGACATTCTTTGGTGAATTAAGTCCCTTGACCTACTGGTCACACTCTTTTTAATGCACCCCAGGATACCATTGGTCTTCTTGGCCACAAGGGCACACTGCTGGCTAATGGTTAACTTCTCCACCAGGACAAGTTAGGACTCCCAGGTCCTTCTCCATGCAGCTGCCTTCCAACAGGTTAACCCCTAACCTGTACTAGTGCATGGGGTCATTCCTCCCTAGGTGCAGGACTCTATATTTGGCCTTGTTGAACTTCATTAGGTTCCCCTCCACCCCACTATCTAGCCCATACAGGTCTCACTGAACGGCAGCACAGCCTTCTGGTGTGTCAGCTACTCTTCCCAGTTTTGCATCATCAGCAAACTTGCTGACAGTATGCTGTCCCTTCATCGAGGTCATTGAGGAATACATTGAACAAGAATGGACGCAGCACTGACCCCTGGAGAACAGCACTAGCTACAGGCCTCCAACTAGGCTCTGTGCTGCTGAGTCACAACCCTCTGGAGCTCTGTCATTCAGCCAGTTCTCAAAGCTTTGTGTTATACAGCTAAACTCTAAACCAAATTATTTCAAGCATTGGGGATGCCATCTGGTGCTTCAAGACATGGTTTAGGTGTTAGGGGGATGTTTGAAGAAGGTTGGACTAGATGATCCTAGAGGTTTTTTCCAACCTAATGATTCCATGATTCTATGATTCACCAAAACTTACTAATCTTAGATCTGTTAGAGACAGGTCAGTGTAGAAACATCTTCCCAGGACCATTAAGTTAAAAAGGAAAAGGTTGGTTTTGTCTTCGCCATTGTAACTTGTTTCCCAATGATACTGGCAGCCAGGGTAATTCGTGCTTTGCATGTTTGGTTTAAGAGCAGTGATTTCTATTATTTTAGAAAAAGAAAATCTTGGATTGATTATTTTTCTTCAAAGAGTTCTGTTACAGACTGTTTAATTGGTTGCATGTATTAATCATTGTGAGTAGCCTACTAAAAAAGTTTTTACGTCTTTGATTTGTAACTGTAGTGGGCACACAGAACTTACAGTTTCTCTTGCTTTTTAATATTTTTTTCATTTTATTAAATTTCTGGATGATATCCTTTAAGAAGAGTATAGTTTAAATGAACTTCATGGCAGATTATCAACTCTTTCTCTAAAAAAAGTCTTTTGTGTTTTTAATTATAGTTTGATATACAAAAACTGCGAATCTACTGTGACCCAGAGCAAAATAATCGAGAAACTGTCTGTGAAATCCCGGGATTTGTGAGTATGATAAATGAGCTTTTAAGGACTACTTGGCATTTTTTACAAATCACTGTTTAAAGCTAACTCAAAGAAGTCTTAAGTAATACTACATTGATTCAGCTGGCACAAACAAATGCTTCTTAACTGTGTAATATCCAGTAGCACAGAAATTGTCTGATTTGAGCCTTATTTTTGCACAAACATACTTAAAAAGTTTTTTTAGTTTAAATTTGACTGTGGTATAGAAGAATCTTGGAATCTTCTGTTGCAGTTTAAGATTTTAAACATTATGGATTGATAAAATTACTAGATTACAGCAATGTAAAATGCTTTCATTTAATTTCTGAAATTGCTGTACATAACCAACAAACCTATATTTTTAAAATCACCTTTTCCTATCAGAAGTATCTGTCCTGATGTCTCTGTGGAATCCCATTAAGTGCGATGTTGCAAAGATATCATGAAGTATATTATGAATAAGGCAAAACTAAAATCCTGTTCAGGATTTTATGATTCATGTACACAATTAGGAAGCTTATGGGGATCCTTTGACCCTCTTTTTTCCCTCTTACTTAGATGTAATTATACAATGAAATGTAAAACACGTGCAAACAGATTTGGAAACCATTTGTGACACAGTTGGAAACAAATTTTCAAGAACATTCAGCCCCCATCTCAAAATATAAGCAAGAGGTTTTATACTTAAAATTTCCTTCAAAGTGGCCTCCTTTGGTGTCTAAACCAAACTGAGCTAAGTATAATCAGACAACTTTGTCTTAGTATGTAAATCCATTTTCTTCATGTTGTGATTTGGCTTACTATAAGAACCATTTTGCCAGTTTGACAATAGAACCTGTGAATCTTCAACATCCAGATAATTTATTTTTTTTGTCAGAATTGTACAGACCTTCAGCTAGTCTGTTTTTCTTCTACTTATTTGTGGCCAGTGTGCCTGTTACCATTGGCACCCTTGTAAGGGCTTTTTCAAAACTCACAGCTTTTGTTTAAGGAATGAGTAGGTGGCTGGATTAGTTGCTGTTCTGAAGTCTGACTGTGTATCAAGAACTAATGGGTTCAGGAACACTTTTGTAAAGTTAGTTTTAAATACTGAAGTAAATTCAGTATTTGGTTGTGTAACAGCCCGACATATCTTTTTGCTCTTTATAAAATTGAAGTAGGATGTGAAAAGTAAACAAATCAAATTTTTATTGCATGAAGAAAACAAACACTACAAAGTCCATCCTATCTTGTTCTCTGCGATTTGGCAAGAAGTCCAAGTGAAAAGATTGCTTTTTGCCAGTTTATTTCACTTGCTGTTGTTGTAAATTAATTTTGGACTTTACCCATGAAATTCTGGACTCCTTCAGAAAATAAAAACTCTGGTTGATCTCTAAAGGGGAATATGGAGCTTGTGATTGTGTGCATTAGAAAACTCCTGTACATGGTGCAGCTAATGGTGCCTACTACACGATTAAGACAGGCAATTTCATGGTTAGTATGCTGAAATATTGGAGGATGGATTGTTCTGTGGTGGTACAGATACTGGAAAATTCAATTCAACTGAAAAGCAAAAAAAGTTAACGTTGCCTCTGTGCTGCTGTGTATTTTTCCCACATGCTGGATTCAAGCAGAGATCACAGATTTTAGAAATACTTTGATACATTCTGTGACATGAATAAGTAAGCAGAGGGGTTTTTCTGATGACAAGTTACTCCTGCCAAAAGGTTTAACCCAAATATAAACATTTAGTGTGTAAATATTTACATGGTTCAGTATTAATTCTAGTTTTGTCACTACCTTTTAAAAATAGCTACTGGTAGCTCCTGTTGAAATGTACTGAAAATTCATATGCATTGATGCACGTAAGTCTGAGAAGGTCTAAACTTTTGGATTATAATTCCTGGACAGTTACAGCCCTAAATTTATGATTTTGGTAGTGTTTACAAATGAATGGATTTTGCTTGTTACAAATACTGCTGTACTCTTAAACTGTGTTTCTTCTTGTTTCAGAATGGAGAGGTAGGCTCAATCCTAAACTGCTCAAACTCAGTTTAAGGTAGTATTTGACTTTATATAAACTTCTCATTATTCTAGGGAATATGCACTTTGTTTTGAAAAGCGGACAGAGGTTTGCTAAGCTTACGAGTGCTGGATTTCCATTAATTAACTCTAGTCAATAGATTAAAAATGGGTTTTCTGAAAAAAAAAAAAAAGAAAGAGTTTGTTAGAATAATTTAAAAATGGTGGTTTTTTTTTTTGTTTTTCTCCCTTTTAATTCAGTTGCTCTTGCTTGCAGGGCTGGATGCTGTTGCAAAGGGAATGGGGATATGCAGTCAGGTGGCTGTTACCTGCATCATGATAATGGGAGCTCCCTGAAGGGGAGCTTGTTTGGAGGCTTAGTATGATAGCTTCCCTAACCATCCTTGCAACTCCACTTGGTGCCATTTTAAATGAAATGTAGATTTGAGTTTTGATCAATCATTTGACCCTGAGAAAGAGTTACACATACAGAGAATTTTTGAAAGTCTGTATAATTTTAGAAAATGTGAGTAAAATGTTGTAGAAAGTGTTTTAGATAATAAATACAAAAGCTGTTTTTTATATCTTGAATTCTTAAGTTTTTGCCTTTCCATAGCTCTGAGAATTTGCTTGATGAAAAAGAATTCACTGAATCTAACTTAAGCATATAGATTTAGTACAGGTGCACCTAAATTTTGGTTGCCTGACTTCAGGCAAATGGTTTTCATCTACTAGCTCTCCCCTTGCCTGTCTTGGTAAAACACTGATGTTTCATGTGGTCAATACCTTAAAAAAAAAAAAAAAAAAGTCTCGATGATGATGTGGTTTGCCAAGGGTTAGTGTTTACTGCTGTTTGTATAGGGAGCAGAATTTGGAGAAAGTCAAGTAATGGTCTTTGGAGGATGGGCGTGCTGGAGCTCAGGACTTTCCACTTGTAGAAGCTGGTGATAGCAGCCATGCTTCACCTCTCCTCAAGTATCTTCATAGTTGGGACACGTGGCCAGGAGGTAGACTTAGGCTTTACATCCTTTTCAGTCTTACTACACATGATAGCATCCCTATTGCTTGTGGTCATTATGCTATACATAATATGTATTAGATTATTTTTACAAACTTTAATTAAATAGTTATATTTAATAATTGATCACACTTCAAATGATGAATATGAATTAGTTCAGGAGAAGAGTTTTGCATGTTGCCAGATTTAAAAGTATCAAACCATATGACAAAATATTTGTGGAAAAGCAAATAGAGTTTCAGTTACCAACCCAGTATCAGTACTTAATTTATTTTTCTTCTGGGTAAAATGATGAATTCATGCGTATAAAGTAGTTGGAGGGCAATACTAAGGTAAGCAGAAGCTCCAGCTAAACAAAGGAGTGAAAGCCAGGACCTATATAACCTAAGGAAAATCATCTTCATATTATGTTATGATATGTTTGTTGAATGCTTTTGACATGTGTATTGACGGCTGGTTTCACTCTTGGTAGTGCATGAATGGTCCTAGTGATGTAGGCTCAACGCCTGCTCCCTGCATATGCCCACCAGGAAAACAAGGACCTCCAGGCCCCAAAGTAAGTTTCCCTTTTGTCTTATTAAGCGTACGTGACTTTTTGTCTTCTTATTTTTTTCTCAAATCTTATGTTGGCCAGTCATAGTCAGGCAGATTAAAAAAGCAAGTGACAAATTCTCCTAGTTCTGGTTTCCAGTGCATGAATGTAGTGATTAGGATCCTCAAGGCTAGGCTTTGGTGCCATAACTTGTAATAACAAAAATATATCTTTTATTTTTTAAGGAAAATGCTCAGGGATGTAAAATTGAGTTCCCCTGCTGCTCTTTGGCAAATGGTCTTGCACTTTTCATTGTTTGAGAATTGAATGGTTTGCTAATAAAAGACTTTTAATGGCGAGATTTTTTTCCTTGTTAAGGAATGCACTAGATGCTTACTCGGAGAGTTCCACCTTAGCTCTTCTGGTGACCTCCCTTCGGTGTTGATGAAAGATTAAAATGAGAATCAGACTTGAGTCTTGGATGTCTAATGTGGCAAACTCAAATCCGTAGTGCTTTGCTGTGGTACCTGCCTCAATCACTGTGCTGAGCAGTGCTTTCAGAGTTACCAGCTTGCCTTATAAGGGCAAACAAGAAAAGCTCAAACGACTTGTCTTTCATTAAGCAGATGATTAAAAATCTCTCCTTGCATTATATAAGGGGTTAACAGCCTGCTGCAGCTACCTCAAGTCAAAGGGCTTTTTGCTAAAATGTTAAGGATTTCTAATGATGGGATGGGAATCCACAAGATGGAGATCATGATTATTTCATGTAATCAATTTTTTGTGGTATTTTACCTTTTTTTTTTTTTCTCTTTAGTGTATTAGAGAAAAGAGAGAGAAGAAAGTATCTATCAATTTTAAAAAATTGAAAGCCACATCCTCTAAAGTTTGAAGGATTATGAAATTTCAGAATTAGAGTGACCTGTACAATTTTATCTAGATCCCTGCTTCATGTGTGATCTTTGAGTTGCATTGCAGTATAATATTTATTTAGGGATAACTGAGTAATACAGGTGGCAAGATGGTGCCTAACACAAAAGACTGCAGAAGGAGTGAAAAGAAAGCAAATTTAAGATTGTGGAGGTTATCTTAGTTAAAAGGATTTTTAAACTTTTGAATACTGGACTTTGGAACTGTATAAATTTAAACTTAATTTGTGTGTTTGTGATATTAATAGGGTACAATAAAATTAATCAAATTGAAACAATATAAAAAACCAAGTAACTGATATTTTAACCTTTTCAAGCTAAAGGCAGAAAATTTCCTCATTTCAATAGTACATTTGAAAGCAAGTTTATTTTTGCTTAAATCTCAAACCCAGACTTTTAAATTTAGACAACAATAGTTCTGGATAACCTATTAGTAATGTAGGAAATTATAACCATTACACTTTTCTAAAGAGACATTATTTTATGTTCTTTTCCATTTAGTTCAGCATTACATTTCTGTGGTTTATATGTGAAAACATGTTTTTTCACAGTCACAAAGCTAGTTCCCTATTTCCCTCCTAACGTCCTACCTGTTTATAACAATTTTGCAGTTGTAACTTTCTCACAGGTCTGTTGATGTTTCAGGCTAAAGAAAGTGGTACCAGCTTAACACTCCTGTAGAAGTAAAATGTTTTTATAGATGAAGTCTTAATGGATTTTGCTGTGCTCAAGTCAGTAAATAAATAAAGAACTTCAATACACAAGGAGGATGTATTGAGTGGGAAGCTAATTTCATCCTTTCTCACCGTAAACATGAAGCCTGGCGAACTGACTTTTCTTTTCCTTTAACATGGTCATAATAGAGGTTATCAAAATAATTGCAAAGGCTTTGTAAGAAGATATCTAAAAGAGTATCTGAGAACAATAACTGTGTGGAGAGGAGTTTAGTATTTAGCAGGTTTTAATCCTGGCTCCTGCCTTTCCAGTGCTTTTGCTTTAAGAACTAGACTCTTCCAAAGCAGGGGAAAGCTTTGTTCAGAATAGAGCTACTAGATTAATAAGGCTTAAGTAAAGATTTTTTTTCATCTATTTGATGAAAAGTGGTTTTATTTCTGTTGATTACGATGTTAAAAAGCTTGAAAGCATTTGAGGTGATAGGCCAAACTTGTGCTGTAACTGAAGGTGGGCTCACTTCTCCAAGTCCTGCACAAGAAGTTAGGAAGAATTTTCCCAGGGATGGAGTTACAAGATCAGTTCTTTTTTGCTGTAGGAATTACTCCTCAATAGCAGGTATCTGGGCTTGCAGCCACTGTTTTGTGGAATGCGTTAGGGTTAAGACTTCTCTGTGCTAATTTCAAAATGCTTTTTCATATCTTTTGTGTGTTAACATATTGCTTCTCCACAGGGTGACCCTGGGCAGCCTGGGAATCATGGTTATCCTGGTCAGCCTGGTCCAGATGGTAAGCCTGTGAGTACTAAAAACTTAGTCATATATTGTAAATGCGAAATTAACAGGAGAAAAAAAATATGTATCACTGATACCAGATTTTCAAATTTAGATGATTTTGTCTCCGTTCTTTGAAACTGCGAGCATCACAATCACTATCTGTATGTAACAATTCTATGAATATATTAATCATAGTATTTTTGTTTCAAGCTAAAATATTGTAAATGTTAGCATGAGTTAGGCACTGTTGTAATGCAAAGAATAGGCTTAGAGCTCCTGTTGGTCTTTGTATCAGTTTGCAGCAGGTGTTATCACCTTCAGCCTTTACTGCTTAAGAATTTTTTCATTAGAAAGCACTTTAGGGCAGCAAAAATCCCGTGTGTTTTGTTTTAGGGATTGCTTCTTATGCTTAGACTTGGTTCCTTTAATTTCTTTTTAGACTGCCTCAAGTAGCCTATCAAAATATGTAGACATGCATGTACAATATTAAAAATATAGATATTTTGCAGTTCTAAATATTATTTTGTAAAACATATCATAAAATACCAGTATTTTTCTCTTACCCTAGATTTTATGTTTTTAGGCTTGCATTCTATTAATATGGCTGGTAAAGACTGTAGGAAAGTAGGTGAATAACATACGTCCCTAAAATAAAAACAACTGATCTGGCAATGGCTTGACTTGTCTTCATGGTTAACATTTTTTATTGTAATGAAATTGTAATAAAAGGAAATAAATAAATAAAAATAACCTAAGCTTTCATTAAAAAAATATATTAGATCTCAGAATCTAATTGGAGGCCTCTAAGATACTGACAACCAAGCGTCTCTGCTGCATAAGGTTTTGTTAACAGGTGGCAGTCTCTGTGTCACCAAAGTGGTGGTGTGCGTGGGCCTCCAGTGTGTTAAGAGAAGGCAGGCCAAAAGCTGGGAAGCTTGGCTACCCATGTTTCTTTTCTAAGATTGTGACCTCTGATGTTGCTTACTATTCGTTAAAAGCTATTTTATTTATATTTAAAAAAAAAGAAAAACGGAAAAGGTAAAAGACAGTTTGGAGCATTGAAGATAATGTGTTTCTGAAAAGGGGGTTATTCTCTGCTTGGATACCAAAACCAAGAAAATAAAAGTGCGTACACATACTAGAAATCATTAATTTATTGTAGCTTTTCATTCTTATTGTGAGGACTAAATTTTATGGTTGAGTCCTTAGGTTTTAGTGTTGTTTTGAAATCTCCAGGGTGAAGTAGAAGAGAAGGTAAGCATCATGTCTTGAAACCCACAGAAAATACGATTAGGGAGGAGTCCCAAGTTCTGTTCAGAATAAAAATTTAAGATGATATCCCAAAACCTTAAAGATATAAGTTCATGAGTGCAGAGAAAACAAAATTGTTTATGAAAGAAACATTGGGTTATGGACTGGGGAACTAATAGTCTATGGGTTTGGCTGAGACTTAGAAGGGATATTAAGTGATGTTGGGCCACTTTCATTTTGGTCTGCGCTTGACAAACTAGAGAGACTTCAGAGAAGGGCAATGAAGGGCTGGATTGGAACCTTCAGCTTCACTCTTTTAGTAATTTTTCTGTCCTGTGGAAACATTCATGAGGATTCCTACTGAAGAGGCGCTACCCACCAACTTTGATGGCTTCATAAAAACACCTAACATTCTATTTTTGCTAAGAAGTTTTAATAGTAGCAATATGTTTCATTTCTGTGTCAGCTAAAGATGGAAACAGTGAGATTGCTACTTACTTGGAAGTGTGTATGCTGTAAGTGTAATAAATATTACCAGTTACAAAGAGGACGCTCCATGCTACACATCATAAAATGTTTACATTTCTCGTATTTTGTTGCTTAGTTACACGCTGGCCTTTTCTTGGGGATTGCAGCTGGTTCATTTAACTGTGGTGACTCCTTTGGAAGAGTTAGTGTGACAGGAAAAAAATAGGCACTGAAAACAAGAAATGCAATTATTTATAAAAATGGAAAATTCCTCCCTTTTAAAATATGGGACTTGGTATATTGAAACCTGGCCATGGTAGCCTTGGTGCATCTAGGAGAGCAGTGAGTAAATCAACCTCATTTTTCCTGTGATATAAAAACATTTTTATACTTTTGCTTTTATCTTAAACAGCTCTTGATAGCTATTATGTTCAAAGTTTTTAGAACTAGAAATAGCGAAAACAATCTGAATGGAAATTGTCACTGCTATAGAATACTATGTTTTGGTTCCGGACAGCCATGAAAATACAGGTTTTAAAATAAGAATGGGCGGAATCTAAGCTGGAGAACTGTGATCTAATCAGAATAACTTTTCAGTTGATTATTGATGTTGCTTAAGCTTCTGAAGAGTAGTCCTCTTCTCCTATACAAAGACAGGTATGCAAACTGTCTCAACCTGGAGTTGCATGGGAGAAGGTGTCCATGACAGTTTGACTATGCCAGTTGCAAGTAGACTTGCAGTATGGATGAGCATAGCAGAGCTGGCTTTAATCCAGCAAACTCTGAAGTAAAAAAAAAAAAAAGTGATATTGTGTAAGCTTTAGTGAAGCCAGAATGGACTGGCAATTAGTAGGGAACTGTCAGTTTCCATTCTCTTTTTTAAAAAATAGATTAAGACTTTATTTCTGAAGTGTCCGTTCAGCTGCAATGGTATTGTTTTAGAAACAATTTGTTATGACTTTTTCACACTTTTATTGACACGTTTCTACTTCAGTGCTGTGTATATTCCCATAAGCACTGAAATTTGTAACAGTGTGAATCATGAAGGAGAAATAAATTGATGCTATAGTCTTTCTGTAACTTTGTAATCTGGCAGTTACGGGTTTTTTCCTCTGAGTGAGTCATGAAGTGCATAGATGGGCATTCTCTGAACATAAAATAGTTAAACAAAAGTGTCTCAGACAATTAGAAGAGAATCAAAAAGCCCCGCTAAATGAGAAGTTTTACCATTTTGCTGAACCGAAGTTCATATGTTAAGTGCTTACAGTTTTTTTTGAACTATCAGATGTAGCTTTTTGCACTTGTTATTTGTAAGGATATAATTGCAAACCTATTAGATCATCTGCAGCTCTGGCCAGTACATTATTGTGCCTTACAGTAGATTGTTGAGTGCTTTCCAGGCTAGCTTATAGCCATGAACGATGGGAGAACATTTAGATACACTGTGCAGGAAAACAGATTCTTCAGTCTTTTTCTTTCTGTTTTACTTATTTATTTGCTAATATGACTGGCACGTTTTCTATGCTGTCAGTGATTTTTCTTGTTCGAGGTAACTTTGCTCATATGAATCTTTTTAGCTGTATCACCTGGGGAGCTCTGAAAAGCAAGCTCTTAATTCAGACAGCACAATGGGCTTACAGGTGGTTGTGTTGTCAGTGTTGTTTACTCAAATGGCTTTTGCATGAAAAGCCTTTCCTGGAAAGTTCTATTCCCAAACACATTTTTATGTTCTTCTCTAAAGTTATTCCAATTTGCCTATCTGGTATTCATTTTCTTGGAACAGTACAATTGGTCTACAAAATGTTTCTTCCCCTGAAAAAGGTTTTAGGCATGCATTTATAACTATATGTAACTGGTTTTTAAAGTAAAACATTTTAAAGTAAAGCAAGACAATTCAGATTACTTTTTGTGGGCTGGCTAGATTGTTCTAACATTTAAAGTTAGTTTTAGCAGAAAAATTCAAAACAATTCCCATGAATATCTTCAACATTACAAGAAAATATTTGTTCAACTGGTGTTACCCAGTAAAATTGTTTGCTGTAATATTTGGGGAAACGAATATAACCATGACTCATTTTAAATCATTCCTTAACTGTTTTTTTAAATAGTTTTGTTTATAGGTTCTTTGGGATTTTTCCTCTTAAATTGACATCTCTGTTTATTTTCCATACACTGATACATACAGAAAAAATCAATTGAACTAACTGCAGAAAAGCACAGAAGTGAGAAGCATAATAAGTGATGAAAATACATTGTTTTCAATCAAAAATGTTATTTGGGACATGAAATTATTAAGCACAAGGTAAATAAGCAACACTGGTAAATAAGCACAAGGACAATAATAGTATTTGAATCTCAATTGAAACTCATATTAATGGGCATTATTCATCAGAAAGAAGCAGCTGGAGTGGTTGCTGGCCCTGAGAATGCTCAGCAGCCTGACTGTGCAGTTACAAATCCGTTTTTTATTCCAAGGTATACTTTGTATGTACTGGAAAAAAACTCTAGTTAAGGGGAAAACTAAATGAACGGGGTCTATGCAGTGGTTAATAGAGGTGCTAGCTTATTGATCTGCTAAAAAAAATGTACTTATTTGTCAATTTTGAACTTTAAACCACATGACTGACAAATCTGGACAGTTTTCTAGTATTCTTGGAACCATGTGCCTTGTCTTTATACCATGTCGACAAACAATAAGCAATAAGCAGTTTAACAATAGTTAGGTGAGACTGACTTTACGGATACACCCAGATACAAAGTTCATAAGGTATCAAAAGCCTCACTTAATAAGTAATTTCTGATCATTACAATATTTCTTTCTAGAAAACTATTGAACATTTTTACAGCTATGGTACCTAGAGTACATTTCAGACAAAAGACCTTCAGCAGTTGCCCAGGGCAGACGATAAGGATGAGCATCTAAGCAGCAAGTGGGTAGTTATACTGCCTTTGTATGTTATCCCATCTCCGAGAAGTCTGAAACTTGGGAACTTTGGGATTTATGACCTTGATGGATTTTTTTTTTTCTCCCCTTGTGGTATTTGAGCCCAGAACATCATGCTTAGGTAGAATATACTGCTAGTGGCTCTGAGCTGTCTGCCTTGGCAGATGATAGAGTAGCCAATGGATGAAAGTGTAATCAAATGGAGAAATAATTAAACAGGCCAAAATAAAGAAAAAAAAAAAGGCAACAGACAAGGCAATGAAAACTCTTTTCTGTACTTTTGCCATAATGATGTTTATGTGATTGCAAATCTTTGATCGGGAGTCACCTCCAAGTTTATGTTGGAGGGTGAAAGCTGCATTTAGTTACCTTTGTGATCTAATGCTGGATCTGCCCTTCATTTTCATATTTTGATATGTGTAGACAGAGGGGATTCACTGCAGAGACAGTTCTGGTAGCCTGCAGGAGCAGATGCCATGAGAAGCCCTTCTACTGGGCTGTGCTATCTAACAGAGAGAGGAGAGGCGATGACACTCGTTCTCAGCTCTGCATTACCACTGCTTAAGAAAGTCCCAGAGAAAGGAGTAAGGCACAGGCTTCAAACAGACCTGCTGGAGAGGGTCAGCTGACAGATCCCCATGTCCAAAGGGGCAGGAAAAAGAGAAGCAGGCATAGTGAGGTGTTAGAGAAGGTTGTTTAGGGGTGGGATGGGAAAAAAGCTTCAGAAAAGGAGGAGGAAGGACCTGACAATAAGCAGCTTCTCAGAGAAAGGCTAAAACACTTAATTGAAATACATTAAGTACTTTCTGTTGCCTCGCAGGATTTTAGTTACTGTATATTGCCAGTGAGGGAGAAGGTCATAGCATGACTGCAAATTTGAGTGTAGATGTGACTGCATGTCTGAATAGCCGTACAAATTTGTATCCTTTAAGATACAACATTGTTATGAAGAGGGTTTGAGAAATTATCTTCTAAGGCTTTAGATAGTTGTGCTTTAAATGTACTGGAGATTCTCTGCAAAAGACTTCCACAAGAGGTCTGCAGACCTCTCAGTCAGAATGTTTTCCTAACACCAAGTTAAATATTTCTTTTGCAGTTGAATTGCATTGTGCTTAGTTACATCACTCTAAATAGTTCTGTTTACTTAGTGTTTACAGTCCTTAAATATCTTTAGACCATTACTGTTGATCTTTGGTTATTTCCTAGCCAACTTGAGCTTGTTTACTTCTCCCTTGTCTTTCCCAAGTAGTCCTGTTGTCATGCTATTGTCATTTATGTTGTTCAGTGACTGGAGAAGCTTTTCAGTTAGGAAGTGTGCCTTGCAGTTGGCAGGTCATTGCCTTTTCAGTACCTTCTCTATTTCATATTTGTCTGCTGTGATACACCTATGAATGCTGTCTGAACTTTTGTCCTTTAGACATGCAAGTGCGTTGAAGATACACTTCAGAGGTTTACTCTGCTATTGCATCTAAACGTTCTTTGGAATTAATACTTGTCATATGTCCTTCTTGCTCAGTTTCTTCCTTTACAGGTAAACTAACCTTCATTTTCCAGTGGCACATTTAATTCACTGGTGATGGCAGTATTGCTGTTTTGTCTGTGTTCTTTATGTAAGTTCTTTGGCCTAAGAACTCTGTTCAACTTTTCACCTTAGAATTATTTGTAAGTTATTGCCATTTTCTTTAAATTCCAAAGTTACATTTTATCTGTGATTTTTTAAAATACTCAGCCATCTGGTACAAAACTAAGTATCTCAGTATCTTGCTGTTAAGCACTTTCCCTTTTACAGATTTTCTGGCACTAGAAATTTTTCAGTACTGTTCCCCCCCACAACAAATTAAGAGGGAGATCTTGTATGCCCTGAATATCAATTCTACTGATGTAAAATAATGAATGAGAATATAAACAGAGTACTGTGGAGCAGTGCTGATGGACAGCATTGAGGAAACTTTATAGGTAGGATTCAATTTAACACATCTACATTTAGTGTTTACGTGTGTATGAAGACACTGGGTATCTAAATTAACATATTAGTCAACAGGTATTTAACTAATATACTAGAAGAGGTATGGGATTCTTATGCTGTAAGGTATTTTGTCTTGCCCACCCTGCTGCTTCAAAGGGTGGGGATCTCCCAATGTCTTCTGACACTGGATGGGTGTCTACAGAGTCTGAAAAGGCAGGAGCTGCCTATGTTCAGGCAACTGGACTGAAAACTGAGTATCAAATTCAGGGTGAGCTATAATATTTTTCACGCCACTTGTGTGTCTCCTGAAGAGTTCATGAGAGAAGACCATGCCCAAATAAAAATAAATTTCTTTGGTGGAAAATGTAGTGCTTTCACCTTATTTGAAAGTGAACCTTTAGTCCTAAACTTGTCTGTGTCAATTGAAAAGGAAATTTTCACTTCTGTTCCTTTTGCATAAAATGTCAGCTATAGCACAGCTGTTCTTGGAGCATATGTATGTCACATATGTACTCCCGTTGAAGGCTTTAAGGTTGGGGATGACTTCAGTGCAAAAAGTTGTAGGCATTATCATATAGATTAAATGATCTGTACTGCAAAAGGAGTAGTGATACAAAGTTATGCTCTGTTTTTATGAAAGCCAGTTTTTTAAATTTACAGAAGGTGCTTTTATCTTGTCCAAACAATTGCTATGCTGTTTGTACCAGGCAGTGGTTCTCATTTTTGTGACTTTCTGTGAATTTCCTTTTGAATCTTCTCCATTCAAGTTTTCCATTAAACAAACACACTGACTGTGCTTGATTTGCTTTAAAATAATGTTACAGGATCTAGCTCTCTGAAAACTCTTCTGCCATCCTCCATTCATTTGTGAATTTTGAAATTCATTGCAGCCAGGAAATTGTCCTCCTCTGCTTCTTCCCCTACTCAGAAAGAGAAGGAAGGGAAATTGCGTTTTAGAGATCTAAAATGTGAAATAGTTTTATTTATATACAATTATATCCTACAGAAAGTCAAACAAATTTCTTGCCTTTTTTTGAGAATTAAAAAAAGGATAAACTTTTAAAGCCCTTTTTTTGGCTTGATAAATTGTTTCAGCTACCTGGGAGGCCTATAAACAATCTGGGAATGCTACACCACTTACAGTTAATGCTGATTTTGCTAGAACTGCCTTGAGCACTATAAGTGAAATGCTTGATAAAGGATCCATGTATGACAGAGACCTAGAATTTTGTTTATTTCTATACTAAACATTACCAGCTGACTTGTCGGGCACCTGCTCAAATGTCTCGCACAGCAAATACTCTCTTCTGTCTAACCAAGCAAAGAATTTCAGCTCTGTTTATTATTCCCAGGAAGCTCTGACTGATTTGAAGATGAAATCAGACATACACATTGTCTTTCTTGTATTGAAAGGGTTCTATTAACTCTTTTTTTACCAATTTGGAAATTCCCCCATTAAATTTTGTGCTAAGTTTTTAAGACAGAAACTTATTTGTAGGAATAGGATTATTAGCTCTTTTAGTTCAAATCAAGATCAAATTCTGAGTATTTGAAATTGGATGGTTCATTTTATGGGGTTTTTTGAATTTAGTTTGGGCTGCCTCTTGAAAGGTCTGAGCCAAATAGCCTCAGAGATTTACAGGACGATTTTAATTATTTTTTTTTTTGTGTGAAAAACCCCCTCTTTGTAGCTCATTTTGTCCATTAGAATGACATGTTTTTAATGGAGCTGGTTAAAATTCCTCTTCTTCAGTTACTTACCTCTGTTAAAGGATTCTTCTAAAACATTTGCTAATTTTGCATAAAAACTGGCTATCTTTGCTGTACTGGTTGAATCCCATCTACCAAAACACCTCAGACATATATTTTGGGTTCTGTAAAGGTCCTCTTGTTCTGCCACCGTTGATTTCTGGTAAAGGGTTCCTGAAATTCTCTATTCAAGTCATTAATTATTTAGTATTTATTTTCATAATCCAAATCACTCAAATTATTTTTTTACTTGCATAGCCTGTTATATACCTTGAAGTATGTACCTACGTTCTTAGGATTGAGAATGTAATTTTTATTATTTACAGATATTGTAAAACTAGCTGCATAATCTATTAGAACATGCCTTGTTTGTTAAAGCTTATTCCTGTAAATGGCAATAAGCCTTTAAAAGTCCTGGCATTTTTCAGCTGTTTTTCGTCAGAGAAATAAAAAAGTGTCTACGTATGTGGGTTAATTTGTTTGGGTTTTTTTTTCTTTTTTTTTTTTTTCTCCTGTGGGGAATAAAACAATATGTTTGTTACATTCTCATGTAAAAATTCTAGAATAATGGATTTTAGCATAAAGTCTGGAGGTTGCAAAATTCAGATGCAGAGATGAAAGCTTCTGAAAGCTAAAATTTAAATCTTAAATCTAGAATTGTGTTAGCAGTTACTAATATTTGTGACCTAAAAGGACAGGGTTGTGACAACAGTTTTCCAGTAAGCAGGAGGATTGTTTTTTCCTTAAATACATATTTGAAAATTTGTAAATATAACTTAGGAAAAGTCACAAGTCTTGGTTTCTTTTCTGTAGGGATATCAGGGATCCGCAGGAACTCCAGGTATCCCAGGAACTCCAGGGGTTCAAGTAAGTTTCTGTTTCATTTCTAGAATTTGAAAATCTGAGGCAAATCCCACCAACTCTCTCCTAATATCCATTGTTTGTCATTGACGGTTGTGATGTGGGGAATGAAAAGGGCTCAAGGGATGGCATGAAATCAGGGGCCATCCTTGGGTGAATTGCTCTGGAACTCACATGGCTTTGGAGTTTGTAGGTAGGCTGACAATTAGACTGCAGAGCTAATCATGGCTAGGTCAGGCCTGTAGGAGCAGGACTCACCTGGAGCTTAGACGTTTTCATCCTGATCTAGAAGTCAAACAGTGGTTCCTTCCATTTATCTATGGATCAGTAACAGTGAAGCCTTGTCATGGTGACTGATTATCCACAACTCACATGTCCAAAATAAAGTTTCAGATAAAGACCAGACTGATGGAGGAGAATTCTTTTTCTTTCTTCATTTTATTATTTCAGTAGCCCTTACTGCAACAGTTATTGGAAACCTGTCCTGTGTTTTACTTACACTCTGGCTGGATAGTTGAGGACTTAATAATTTGTTGAATTAAATATCTGGGAACAATGGCAAACCTGCAACATGGCATATGCAAAGGCTGTCTGATGGACATTTGAAAAGAAAGGAACATCTCTGGACTACATGACATCCTTTTTTCCTGGGATTTTCCTTGGTTAAAGTGAAGAATTGTTTTGGTGTTTCCCAGTCATGGGTTATGGTAGTGTGCCATATTCATACATGCTGGACACATGTCATGATTAGTTCTGCTGTTGTGTCTAGTTACCAAAATGTTGTGATCAGCCAGCTGATATATCAGTCCTTGGGTCATGTTGTGTTACATTTCTGCATCAGATTGTATTCGTATTTGAGCTGTTTTTCATTTTTTCCTCTCTTAGGGACCACGTGGCTTACCAGGTATCAAGGGAGAGCCAGGGAAGGAAGGGGCTAAGGTAAAAAAAAAAAAGAGTAATAGAGTAAAAGATTTTACTTTTACCATTTCTTGTTTTTGGCCATACAGTTAATTGTATCAGTATTTTTACATGAGGCTTCTGTGAGAACTTTATTGAATAAAGTTTATATAGGCTTTAGCACTGCCAGTAATACCTTTACTGCACTGAATAATATGTATTTAGAAAACATATTTAAATATGGGTACCTGAAACATGATACAAACCACTGTCAGAACGGTTTCTTTCTATCTCTTTTCAACTTTTATAAGTGAGCATCCAGATGAGCTAGGTAGGAATTTTTGGATGGCATGTTTTATCAGAACACACCGACCCATTGAAAACAAATCTTTTTTTGTAAAAAAATTTCTAGCTGAGGTACAGCCAGTAGCTTGGAGCTGCAGACAAGATGTGGAAGCTTATATATAACTGCCTTCTGGTAATCAGGATAAACTTGAATCTGAATCTCCTGTATACCCAGTGAATAAACTAGCCACTGGTTATTGGCAAGTCTCATTGATATGTAAATATCTGTGTCCACCCTTCTGCCACACTTTTGCCCTACGCTTAGAGAACTGTAAGTTCATTGCGATAAAAATGTATTTTGGTTTTGGTTTATTAAAGCTTCAAAGCCTTTTTTGTAAAACAGACTCTTGTTTTCCAAACAGATTTTGCTGTAGAATTTCCTTCTGATGTCCCCAGTATTAAAAGCAAGTCCTTAAATTAATCACTGTTCAGCAGAATTCTTAAATGCATGATTAGAGCTGAAAGCTGCGCTTATGTGTTCCATGTATTAGGCATTTTAGTCTGATTGATCTTGGGTGTTAATCTAATTGATCAGACAGTATTGGGCCATATGCAGAAAGTAAGATACTGATGATGAAAAACACTATTCTTCTGGCAGTGCAGGGCTGTGACAGATAGAATATTTCCTAGTGCTCAGTCCAGCCTCATTTAAAATACGCCAAGAAACAGGGCTTCCACCACTTTTAGAAAACTTCTTCCATTGTAAAATAGTTCTTGCCATTAGAATTTTTTTCCTGATGATTCAGCCCAAATTTTCATCTCTTAATTTCATCCCATTACTTGTAAAGTTTCTGTAGCAACTAATTTAAAACCATTTCCATGGCAAGAGTTTCAGTTTATCCAATAATTGAATCACCACTTCTGAGCAGAAGTCAAGGCTCTATTCTTTCTCATTAAAAAGCAATGGGAGCATGAAGTGTTTATTTTATAAGCCTTGCTGACTTTTTGAACTCCATTCCATTGCTTATTTTCAATACTTACTTGTCAGGAGATATTTTGATAGCATTAACCTACATGCTCTCATTCCTGTGGTCGTGTTCATCTTCTGAGAATATACATGACAGACCTCTCTGAAGTCTTCTTAGACGTGAATGGTTTTGATAAACACTACTGAGATGTGTTCTTTTATCTTTTGCTTTAGAACTTGAAATATTATATAAAATAACTTCCTGAGCATAATTTATTATTCCTCCTTTATGATTGAAATGTATTAAACAGTCTGAAATATATTGTTTGATATAAAGTTAGATATTAACAGAGAGAACACATTGTGATTGTCCAAAAACTGATTTGATGATTGGCTCTTTGTCCTGAGTGAAGGAGGTCTTGTCTACTGAAACAAGCAACCATGCTTGTTTTCGTTGTTTCAAGTCAGGTAGTGCCAAGTTATAAATTCAGCCTTTTGTTGTAATTTCTCCAGGGAGCTTGCGACAGATTGTCAGATGTGTATCTTCAGTGTCAATAGAAAAAGTTTTGGAATTCCTCATCCCTGACATTTGCGAGGACAATAAAAAGAACTGATGTTTTGGCTTGTGTCTTCAATTACCAGATGCTTTTCCCAAAGTGGATTCTTCCTTCTACTAGAATGAGAACTTACTTGTCAAAGTGCCAAAGTTGTTTTATCAGTGTATTTTGGTTTAGTTTTGTTTATTTTTTACAGAAAGTACTTAATACCTTGTTTTTTTAATACTTCACTGATACAGAGTAAGTTGGTGAGAAATTTGATAAATAGCAGCGAAACCGTCCCAGATTTAGGGAATTTCCTTATTCTTCAGGAATTAGGAATAGATGCTAGAATCATCACAGTTCCTACAGAGAATTTCAAAGCTCTTTTCAAAGCTTTTATTCCTCTTGGCAAAGCTAAATTGTTCCTTTTTTACCTCCATAAGCCTTATTGAGAGATTACAGTAAAATTTATTCTAAATTAATTTGGTGATTGTTTAAGTTTTTTCTTTTATGTATTGAATCTTGCTTAAAGATCAACAAACTCTTCTCAGGGAGCGTACCAATGTTACGTAGTCGATACAGTGATATATATAATGTCTTTCCACTATTTGTTTATCACTGAGAATTTGAATGTTATTATAGTATATTACTACTATTTCAGATGTAAGGATTTGAAATATGTTTGCACTTTTAGGGTGACCGTGGACTACCTGGTTTTCCTGGATTACATGGGATGCCTGCACCAAAGGTTGAAATTACATACTACTTGTTACAATATTAATGTTTCAGCTTAATTCAGTTTAATTTAAAGGAAGTGTATATACAATATTATGTCAATACATTTTATGACCTACATAAAATGAATGATGCTGAAATTTAAGGACGATACATGCCACGGACTTCATTACATACTTATTAAGCAATGGAAACTGCCTTTTAAATTTTTCATCTGTTCTATGGGATTCTGTTTTAATTACTTAAAACTTTGATTTTACTACTACTGAGAACCTTCTTCATCACAAATAATGTGCAAAATTAAAGAATGATATAATTTTCTTGAAGTTGTTCCACTTGAGTGGAAACCAGCTCAGCCAGACCCACTACACAGCGTTTTGAGGGATAGTTCTGGTCTAACCCAAGGAGTTCGTTTCATGTGTAAGTTCCCCAAAACATCATTGACCATATTGTTTACTCTTCTGTGTTAGTACTCAGATGAATTTACTTCTTAGTTTTTCCAAATTTGTGTGTTAAACTTTTCAAATAAAGTCTTTGAAAGTGCAGCACTTTTCGAAGAGCTGAATTTTCACTTAGGTACCTACCTGTATTGAAGTGACCAGAAACTCAAAATGCTTTCCATTAGAAATGGAAGCATTAAGCCTGTGAGCTGTGGATGGTCTCCCTAGCAGGGTTGGATGTTCTGCACTTCTCCCCTAGGAGAGCTTGGAAAACTCAAGATTTGCATTTACTATCTTGAGTATATTATTGAATATCAGATGGAGCTCTTTGCCTGCTTCATTTTATGCATGCTTCACAAGAGTGTTGAGAGAACTGGCTGACGTTGTTGCTCTACCACTCTCCATCATTTTCACAAGATCGGGGCAAATGGGAGAGGTGCCTGAGGACTGGAGGAAAGCCAGTGTCACTCCAGTCTTCAAAAAGGGCAAGAAGGAAGACCCAGCAAACTACAGACCAGTCAGCCTCACCTCCATCCCTGGAAAAATGATGGAGCGGCTTATTCTGGAGGTCATCTCTAAGCACATGGAAGACAAGAAGGTTATCAGGAGTAGTCAGCATGGATTTACCAAGGGGAA
>JAVSBS010009714.1:0-19707 GCA_033124195.1 Coracias cyanogaster
CCCGGGGGGGCGGCCGCGGCTCCTCGCCCCACCCCGCCGCGCCGGGAGCTCGCCGCCCCCCCTCGGCTGAAGTCCGGTGGCTCCGCGCCGTGCAGCGCCGCGCCGCGCCGGGGGTGCCGTCACTCGCCGCCTCCAGCATGCTGCTAAGATGGCGGTAGCGGCGGCGGGCGGCGGCGGGGGCGGCCGGGCGCAGCGCAGCGGCTGGCTGGAAGTTTTGGTGCGGGAGCGCTGGCACAAAGTGCTGGCCAACTTGGGCGGCGAGGCGCTGGTGCTGAGCGGCGAGGAGCGCCCCGACGGCGCGGCCCACAACGGCCTGAGCGGCGATGGGGCGGCGTGCCGCGGGGCTGAGGGCGGCGGCGGGGCGGCGGCGGTGCGCACCGCCTTCACCGACCCCCCCGAGCAGGTGCCCGAGGCCGTCTCCAACAAGAAGCGGTGCGTGAAGGTGCTGAAGCAGGAGCTGGGCGGGCTGGGCATCAGCATCAAGGGGGGCAAGGAGAACAAGATGCCCATCCTCATCAGCAAGATCTTCAAGGGGCTGGCGGCCGACCAGACCCAGGCCCTCTACGTGGGCGATGCCATCCTGGCCGTCAACGGCACCGACCTGCGGGATGCCACCCACGACGAGGCGGTGCAGGCGCTGAAGCGGGCCGGCAAGGAGGTGCTGCTGGAAGGTAGGGACCGGGGATGGGGCGGCGGACTGTGGACGGCTCGGCCGCCAGAAACACCCCGGGGCGGGCGTCTTTGGGGCGGGTCGTCTCGGCGGCTGGAGAGGCGGCGGGGCCGAGCCGTGAGGGGAAGAGGTGCCCCCGCGCTTCGCGTACCGCTCCTCCGGGCCTCCTTCCAGCGGGAGGGTCGATTCTTCCCGACCCGGAGCCGCGCCAGGACTCCCGACGGCATGCGTTCAGGACCTCGCCGCTCGGGAAGGGCGGAGCGGGCAGCCAAGGAGCTGGGCTTGAACTTTCCGTCCTCCTGTCAGCCGCCGGACGCTCCCGCAGCCCCGTCCGGACCCCGCGCAGCCCCGTCCGGACCCCGCGCAGCCCCGTCCGGACCCCGCGCAGCCCCGTCCGTGCGCGGCCGCCGGACCATTCTCCCCCCCCCCCCGCAGCCCCGTCTCGCCTCGGCGGCGGGTCGGCTCCCGGGCTGAGGGCTCACGGTAGAAGCCTGTCCGGGATCTTTCAGCCCAAGAAAGGTGGGGGGAGTTGGGTGCCGGGAAAGGAGGGATAAAGGAGCAACGGAGCCCCCTCGGGCTTTGAGCAAAGAAGAGCTTGGGACGCTTTTCCCAAGCCAGCTCGAAATGCCCAGACCCCCGCTGTCAAATTCTTCCTTGCTGCTTTCCACCACCCCACTCCCGACTAGGGAAGAGGGGTAAAAGGAAGCTTGAATGAAGTTGGAGGTGCCTCACTGAGACGTTAACCATCATTGCGAAGCAGCCGCTTTCGTTTCCTTTCTCAAGGGTGACTGCAACAGTTTTGTAAGAAGTAGCCTTAGAAACTGAGCCTGGAGCGAGCAGCGGACGCTGCTGTGCGAGGGGGAGGCAGGGAGGGAGGGTGTCCCCCCGAGCGGCTCGGATGCTGGGGAGGGCGTGAGCAGAAGCAGAGCCAGGTTCTCCCCAGGACAGCGAGTTCATGAGGAGAGAGACGTTCAGGGGCGTTTAGCCTTGTCTTTTCACAAGGACTAATTTACATGCTCCACCTGAGAGAATGGAACAGCTTCAGAAATGCCCTTGGCGCGTGTTCGATAAAGTGATTACACATTTGCCCAGAAGTTCATTTATCCGGAGGTCAGTGGCATTTGAGGCGTGCTGCTGCGCCTCCTTCCCCTGTGCCATCGCCTTCCCCGAGCCACAGGCGCTCCCGCCTCGCTCAGCCTGTAAGCACTTTTGGTACCACACATTTTTTCACGTGTGTCTTTTTGGTGCGGATTCTGAGGAGCAAAGGGGAGCGCAGCTGAGAAGCAGCCGTGAGCAACCAACCAGGGCATAAAGTTATGGCAGAAGTTTGAAGGGGAGGGAAGGTGAGAAAATGTCATCCACAGCAGTGGATGCTGAGGAACTATTTGGTGTTGTCCATATGACAGTGAAGACTGCGGAGAAGTTAGTGCTCCCTGAGGATTTCAGAAGCTGAGGGCAACTCCATCTCCTCTCCCTGCGTGCTGCTCGCAGGACCAAAGTGCCTCTTGTCCTCCCCTGCTGCAGCTGAACGGCTTATGAAGATACTTGTGAAGTCTTAATATGAACTCTGAGGCCTGAATTGAGACTGCTGCATCTAAATTCTGACGCTGGTTTGTTTACGCAGTTTAAGGGCTTCCTGGGTTGCCGGCCAAGCAATGACTGACTTCTGGTGTGATCTGATGAGGAATGTGTACAGTGCTTGCAACAGCCTCCCTCCCTCTGCGTAGTGCCTGCACTAACAGCACCTGAACACCCTGCTGCTGTACAAGTCTTAGAAAAACTTAAGATTTCTCCCCGGTAGGAGCAGAGATGAAGCCGTTTCAGCACGGCTTCATAGCAGCCTCCTTCTCTCCACTCCTTTCATCGGCACAGCTATTGTCTTGAATTTCTTTGCTCTGTGAAGGCTGATATGCCTCAGTGGTTGTTTCTGTGACTGAATTTGTAAATCGAGAGCATGTTTCAGTAGTCACCTTAATGTAGAGTTAAAGTATTCTGACACCGAACTCAGTGTTTTGTCCTGCTTTTCTCTTGCTATTTCAGCGGAGTAACCAAAATGAGAGTTGGCCGCAGCATTGCCCTGGGAGACGCTACTCCTTCAGCGGGGAACCTCTCTACGTGAATGGCTTGTGTGAACAGGCAGTTTAAAACAATTCTCTGCGGTTCAGTTTCCCACTTTGAAGCTCTTCATTAGCACAGTCTAAACTGGCCGTTTTATGACTAAAGGAAGGAAAATCCAAAAGTTTTTTTTCCCTTTAATGTATAGAAGGGAGAGCCTTGATTATCCTTTCCTTCCAGACAGTAAGAATTTGCTATTTCCTGACTTCTGAGTTATGTATTGAAAAAAGCAGTCTGTGCTGGGGCAGGGGAAGACCCCTGTGCAGTTCCTCTCTAGGATCTTTACCCAATTAACAGAGCAATACCAGCATTTGTTTCCCGAGTCTAAATGCAACATTTACATTTTCAGGGAGATTCTGAGACTTGCTTGTGACTTCCTGACCACGAAAGCTGAATGTGCAAAGGCACAGCAAGGTGCAAAGCATGAGGGGTGTATGTCAGGGTGCAGCAAGGCTGTGGGTATTGCCCAGCACGCCATGCGTTCCTGGAAAGGGTATCACGGTTTATTTCCTAGAGGTTATCAGCAGTGAAGATAAGGGCAGTGTGGCTCAATACACCCAACAGCAGGGTGCTGGAGCCCATCTGCTATATAGTGTCCTTCCTAAAATTGCTTGCTCAGTAAGATGTGGCATTTACTAGCTCAGCACTGAACTGTAGTTTCTCCTGCATTCCTGTGCGGGGAGGAAGGGAGAGGAAAATCCCACCCCAGCCCTCTGCACTGTTTGCGGGTGGCAGGGCTGGCCCTGGGAGGGGGGATGGGACGGCAATGGTCTGCAAGGAGGGGAAGGGATGGGACAGTGTTTCATTTTAACACTTGCCCCTTTTCCTGCATTGATTATCATCTCGGAGCTGGTAGAAATTAAAATTATTTGCTGAAGGGTTTGCGGTAGCATAGCTGCAGTAGCTGTGCTGATGTGGGGCAGCACAGCTGTAAAGCCCAGTGGGAGAGGTCCTACTCTAACAAGTTTAATAGGTATCCTGGGTTGTTCTGTCCTCTCCTTTTCTACCCTGGACATCTGCCTGTTGCTGCCCAGCTCCTAAGCTAAAGCTGTGTAAATCACTTCCTTTGTACGGGTCTGATCTGTGGGGTTGGCCAGGGTGCCTTGAAAGCACAGGTGACAACAACAGGTAACGCTGCTTTAGAAGGAGCTGTAAGTCAGAAGGTTCAAGGGGAGCAGGAGGCAATGATGACGAAAGACTAAGAAATCCTGCTCTCTCCTCATCTGTAGAGATGGAGTTCTTCTGCCTGCAGGGTTTAATTCCCATGAGCTTTCCATCACAGCTTGGCCATTAATGCGGGGGGCAAAGCAGCCAGTGAGCAGGCTTGGGAGAAGTGCTAGCATTGGGCTTGTCAGCCCTGGATGGCTTCTCAGGTGTTCAGTACATCAAGATGGAGCTTCTCACCAGTGTTCAGGAGCACAAAGAATTTCCCTATGTGAGGTGAAGACAGCCTCCTTGTACAGTGTGTACTGGTAGGCATGGAAGGCAGCTAAAATCATCATGACAGCTATTGTTTGTACATTTAATTTCCCTGAGGTTCTGTTAAATTGGGTCTTCTTAAATAAGCACTTTGGAAAATCAAGCAGCCCCTCTCGCACTGTGTGAAGTACATTACATTAAAGTGACTCTCAAGACACAAAAGGTGTTTGTTTTTATCGAAGCATCCTAGATGAGAGCAGTCCCTTGGCATGCTCTGTAACCAAGCTGGTCGTTCTTTACTCGTATTCTTTATGTGTTCAGTGAAAAAATGAAAAATTGACATAGCCTGTTCTAATGTCAGACAGGAACCCTCTGCATGATGCTGTATTTGGATGTGGAGAAAAAAACTCAGTGTGTATTTTGCTAGCTGGCTGTAGGGTGTTTTTTTAGATTGCATCACTTCCTAACTTGTTAAATGTGCGCGGATGAGTTTCTGATGATGATGGCGGAAGATACTCAGCAGGAAAGGGAGTATCTTAGTGTTGCTAGAGTTTTTTTATTGCTTTTGAGTGATTCCCAGTTAAGCTAACACAATTGCAAGTTAGGGCTTACAGCTCCCTTGAGATGTAGCTCTTGCAGCCTCTCTGGTTTGCAGAAATTTCCCGGAGACAGGCACCATAGTGAATTTTAACATATGGACAATAGACTATAGTCATGTTCTGTAGCTCTCCTGGGAGTAATCCACAGCTTTAAAGCAATGTAAGAATAAGCACGGTGCAGTCTGTAAATTGTATTATTTTCCAAACAATATTTCTGTAAGAAATGTAAGGATTCTGCCCTTCCTACCCTTTAAAAATTTTCTTTGGTTGAAGCAATGCAATTGTGCCTGTGTGAATTACATGTTGAAATAGCGTAAAACAGGCATGGGCTACATATTGGCTATATTTTTCTATCTTATCTGTGTTATCATGTTTCTTTCTATAAAGTGGTGACAACAGGAGTTTTCTGAGGGTTAACAAAATACAAAATTTATCCAAGAAAGTATGCCTCTTGCAAGTATAGGGGGAGTGAGGCACAGGGCACTTAAGTGCTTACTACAGTCAGGTCTGTAAATATCAGTGATTGCAAATTGTATGCATAGTTATTCTTTACACTTCCAGTAAACGTATGGAGAAAACACCTCACCTTTTTTTTTTTTCTTTTGGTGCCAGTAAATATGCAGTTAGGGAAATGCTTTGTACTCAGAGGCTATACCGCATTTCATAGCCTGTGTACTGCCCTTGGCACACATCAGTTTGAAAGTGAAATTGAAAGGGAAAGGAGCAGGTTAAGCTTATTCTCAAGAATACCAGATCTAAGCAGTCCCCAAGAATCTCAGTTTTGATTGTTTCAGCTGCCTGCGGCTGATGGGGAAGCTTGAGTGGGAGCACTTGATGTGTCTTTCATTGATTAGATTAGATTACAGGCTAATTTAGCAGTCCAGACAGTCTGTATCACCTTTCACAGATAAGAATCTGTACGTCCTCTTTGCAGTAAATCTGGAACAAGTCCTCCTCCTCAGTTACTGTAAAGAAAATAAGGCCATTGCGGATAACGTATTCCTGGATTTTTCTGGACCAAGTGCAGGGTTCCCCTTCAAATCCTCCTCCACCTCCCCTTTGGAAATCATTCTTCCTTAGGATTTAGTACCATCTCCTTGAGGGTGCTTAGAAGTTTAAATATGTCTCAGGATCTGGGATTCAATTGCACATACAGAGCTACATGTTAAGTATCATTAGAAAAAAAAGCATTTTTAAAAATCCTAGCAGTAATTCTTGTGGAAAATTAAATTGAAAACTTGATATAACCCTTTGAAGAATCTTTAAATGTTAGACACAGTAAAATTAAAAGCTGAAGACTTTTGCTATAGTTAATGAAACAGTGAATTTTGCCATGGCAGGTGCCTTTTCACTGAAGGCCAGTCCCACATTCCTAGGAAGGCATTTTCACACAGGTGATCACCAGTGGCACTGGCCTCTCCCCATCCCTGGCACCCACACTGGCACTACACGTCCATCCCAAGGGAGCTGGTGATGAGTCTCCATAATTCAAACCAGGGTTCATGTTTGGGACAGCTCAATACAGGTGCTGATCCCAACAGGGTGATGGTTTCAGGTATAGGTTGGGTATAGGTTCTCCTGCTAGTAATTTGTCTGTAAATTTGACTTTTCAGTATAGCATCCGCTTGTGTGCATTCAGAGTTCCTAAGTGTGGGAGAGTTTACCATACCTATTTGTAATCTGTTCCAGTGGTCACTTACTTCCAGGCTTTAAGAACACATTATTTCCATTCCATTTTTCTAATTTAGATTTCTGATCATAGGATTATTTTGTACTTTATTCTCCAAGATTATGTTGCCATGGCTACTTGTTAGAATTGGTACAGCTACTTCAGTAGAAGGGAAATTGGAGAAAACAGTAGTTCAAGAGAGCAACAGCATATGTAAATGAACAAAATATGATGGGAACAAAGCTGTCCCAGTACTGCATGGGAGACTCTGGCTTTCCAAGCCTGAAAAAATTCCTCAAGCATCTCAGAAAAATAATTGGTGAAGAAGGGATGCTAGTGGTGCTTGTAGAACATGTAAAAATTCTTTTAACTGTATATCATATAGGGTTTGTGAGTAGGCTGTATAATGAAGTTTTGCTGGCCTTGGCATGGCAAGTGAAGATGAGCAAGGGCCATCTCTCTTATCCCCTCCTGACCTCCTGTTGATGTCTCTACAACGGCTGTAGTTGGTGTGAAGTGAGCTTCGCTTGGCTGAGCTGTGTCACTTCTCCAAGCCTTAAACTATGTGGAGCAGAGGAAAATGCCAGTCAGCATAAGCTGTGTTTGTACTAAGGGTCTTTGCCAGGACATCTGTACTTAGAGCAATCAGGGAGAGCATCAGACTGTTGTGGTGGATTAAGAAAGAGCTAGGACTCTGAATAGTAGGAAAAAAACCCTCTGTTTTGGCAGGGGCACAAAGCTCTTTGTAGAAGTGGGAAGGAATATCAGGGGAGTGGCAACACTTGGTACATGCCTTGAGGAGTGCCACTGCAAGGAGGGAGTTAGATGTTTGGGGTGAGGCATGGCTGATTTGGGCTGGAGAAGTTTGTGAGAAACTATAAGGTATGTAGAAAGTGCAGGGTGCTACTTGTTGCTCATGCTGTGTGTTGGAAGGTGTGTTATGAGCCTCCTTCATGTTCATAAATAAATGGCTGTCAACTGCTGTTTTGCAGAACCAAGAAAGCTGCTCTGTGAGGCTTGGTCTGCATAGAATCATTGAATGGTTTGGGTTGGAAGGGACCTTAAAAATCATATAGTTCCAATGCCCCTGCCATGGGCAGGGGCACCTCCCACTAGACGAGGTTCTCAAAGCTCTATCCTACCTGGCCTTGAACACATCCAGTGATGGACCATCCACAACTTCGCTGTTCCAGTGTCTCACCATCCTCACAGTGAATAATTTCCTAATTTCTAATCTAAATCTACCCTCTTACAGTTTGAATCCATTATGCCTTGTGCTGTCACTGCAAGCCCTTGTAAAAAGTCCCTCCCCAGCTTTCTTGTAGGACCCCTTCAGATACTGGAAGGCTGCAATAAGGTTTTCCTGGAGCCTTCTCTTCTCCGGGCTGAACAACCCCAACTCTCTCAGCCTGTCCTCACAGGAGAGGTGTCCCAGTCCTTGGATCATCTTCATGGCCCTCCTCTAGCCCCGCTCCAAGAGGTTCATGTCCTTCTTGTGTTCAGGACACAACTCCATGCTTTAAAAGGTGGCTAGTGGCCCTGCCTTCTATGCCTTGCACTTCTGGAAGAGAGAGGGTTCTGTGAAATAGTGGAATCCAGCATCTTGCAACATCTCAGCATCCAGCAACTCTGAGTAATGAACTAGAACAAAAGTTTTTTACCTAACTGCTTTCAAGGGAAGTTGGGAAAAGACAAAAATTGGTTTGTCCATCATCTGCTTAGCTATCAAAACATAAGTTTCTCCAGAACATAAGTTAACAAACTTGCTTACAAAAAGGTTTAATCAACTGTGGCTAGTCCTTCATATTGCTTCACCACTAAATATTGCCTTGCTCTTGAGTTAAGTTTATGCCTTCGTGTAAATTAAATTAAGGGACATAATTTCTACATAACTCTTTGGCAGACTTGAATTTCCAACTGCTGCTACTGTGCACTTCTGTTACAGTCTGGCTTTAATTGTGTCTGTCTAGAACTTGAACTGCTGGACTGGTTACGGCTTTCACTGCGCATATACTAAGGGCACAACAGGGTAGGTCACTGCCAACGCACCACATCTCTATTGTAGCTGTTGGGTAAAATGGAGTTCTTAATTGTAAGGAAATGAGCAAGAACAGTAGATGTGGAGAAACTGTTTCTGATTAGAAATGATTAACATACAGCACAACCTTTCTAAAAATGTTTTGCAGCTTTCTGCTGAACTGTCGGAAGTTGCGCTTGTTGGCATAGATCTAAAAGTCATCGAAACTATGGCTTGGTTTATTCCTCATGGCTCAGGGACCTTTCCCTCTAAAGATGACGTGTATTTGAGTAGTGAGTCTGCTTCAGGCAGTGCACAGGTTTGTAGCTTTCGTGTGCGCATCTGTGTGAAAAGCTTCTGTTCACTTTAATAGTGTGCTAAAAATGGTAAATTCCTGGTATGGTGCAAGTATCTGAGAAACAGAATCCTTCTTCCAAGTGTCTGAAAGTTAGAGACATAAAACATAAAAATAAATTTAATTTTTTTTTTTTTTAAAGGACGGTATCAGAATATAAATTCTTTTCTGGCAAAGGAGGTACAATTTAACTGATTTGCTCCAACAGATAACGTGACCTCATGGGACTATTTATCAGCCTCATATGCCCTTTCAGGGAAATAGGGCCATTAGTTAAGCTTTATGTTCCATTTGCCACAGGCATATTCTGCTGGTGTGATACCTATTTTGGCTTTTAACATAATCAAATACTTAGGAGAAAGTATTGGAAGCTATACCATGGAAATAACGTATCTCCAGTCTTGTCTGAGGTATTTCAGTAATAGCTGTTTCCAGGATGATTTACTGTACGAACAGGTGTGGTTTAACAGCTCTTGGCTCTGATTCTGCAAGGGGAGCAAGAGGCAGCTGTGTGAAGGTGAAGGTGCTGGAGAAGTTTAGTGTTACCCAGCATGTAGCTTATGAGGCTACTTTAAGCTAATAGTTTTAATTCAGACAGTAATAGTTTATCTGTTTATTCCAGAGTTTGGGCTTTAGTCACTGCAAAACAGCCTAGAAGTACTGGCAGGACAGCAGTGGCAGATGTGATTTCCCTCGTAGCAAGCAGCTTCCTGCTGGTCTTACTCTTGCTGGGCAGGAGCAGGTGAGATTCTTCTCTTGCTGATGTGAAGCCAAAGGAGGGATTTAATTATTGGATGCTTAGGAGTATTTTCCAGGAATGAGGTGAGCAGGATTTGCCTTCAGTACTTGCTGCTTGAGTTCTTTGTGGTTTTTTCATTGTTGTTGTTGATTTCAGGGGTTCTTTGGTTTTGTGGGAATTTTTTTTTTTCAGTTTGGCATGCTGTGGACAGAAAAAAATACCTCCAAATTACCATTGCTTCCCAAAGAACACATTATCATTACTATCTGCCCCTTTTGACTTACTTGTCCAATCTCATGCAGTGGCAGACTCTCCCAACACACAACCTTCTCCACCAGCTATATATGGCTGGGTGGAGGGGTGTCTCCAGGGAACCAGCAGGATTCCTGTAGGATTACCTACTCTGTAAATACATACCTAGGCACAGAGACACGATGTATTTATATGCATAATTCTGTGATGTATGCCCATCAACAGGCATTCCTTGGTTGGGGCTTGACCTCTAAATGTGCTTGGGGCCAACATGGTTGTACCACCTTTAGGCTGCTGGGGCTTTGCCAAGTCTGAAGAGGCTGAGCTGATGCCTTTGTTACCCATTGGGTCTCTCTGCTGTGAGGCCAGTGTGGTGGGCTGTCCTTTCTCAACACTGCACAGAGAGGCTTTATGTGTCACCCTGCTGGAAGGCCTCTTCTAGAGCAGGGGCTGTGGCTGATTGTGAGCTCTGTCTCTTAGTCGGGGAGATGTACTTACTGCAAGAGCAAGGGAGCAAGCTTCAAGCCAGAATGACTTGGAGGATGACAGCAGGCTCTTTGTGAAGAGCTCCAGGTGTTATTACTGTGCTTTGTCTAAATTAAACCCATCTAGATTTTGAAGGCTCAGGTAAATGACTGGTCAGAGAGTTAACATAGCTTAAATTCTTCAAACAGCTGAGGAAGTCCTGACCACACTTTCAGAGAGAGACAGAAGCAGCACTTGAACCTGCTGACAAACCTCCAGGTGCTGCAGGTGCTACAGCTAATCTGCTTGAAGCCACTGTTGCTCTCACAGCTTTTGCTGCCCTCTTGGCAGGCGTAGTGGTTGGGTTGCAGGCTGATACCAGGATGTTTGTAGACATGGCTCTCATCTAGCACTGGGCAGGAAAATGTACAAAAAGGTAAAAAAATCTCATGGTAGCTTCAGTCTTCTTCATGTTTGTGGAATGCTGGAGAAGTGTCTGGCCAAAAAGTCACTAAAAGGAAACAGCATTTTAATTCAGGAAGAACGCAAGAGAAAGCAACTAGTTTTAAGAAGTTCCCCATCCATTCAGTGAACAGCTGTCTGTATAAATAAGCCAGACCTAAGTGATGTATGAGGGCAGGTCATAAAGAAAACACTGCAGTAACACACTAGAGGAATTTCCACTTAACACATTAAAATCAACCCTGAAAGGCTCCATTAAGGAAACCCATAAATAGAAGTTCTGAGAGATGGCGTTTAAAATATCCCTGAAACTAAAAATGATCCTCTGTCAGTTTTATGTTTTCCTTCCACTGTGTTATATCTATTTTAATAAACATGTGGGATAGACTGTCAGAAGAACAGCACTTTGTCTGTGAAGCCTTGAGGAAACAAATAGTGAGTCTGGGCATATTATATATTTCATCCAGTAACAAGAAATTTACATTGATTCTGGGCTTTGCCCGTGTGAGGACAGCCATTCTGTGTTGATCTTGTTTTATATATATTGAACTTTTCTGCTAGGTATACCTTGAAATGTTCGCATTTAATGCTTGAGTTTTCACTCAAGTACTGCCAGAGCCTTCAGTCTCTATGCATAAATAGTATTAAGATCTTAGAAAGGTTTTGAGGTTCACTCTCTTAAAATGTTGAGGAACAAATACCTTTTGGATTTTGTGGGAGGAAAGGAAGGGTGGACTTAAAAACACAGAAGTTTTTGTGGTAGTTTTTATAATGTTTTCATTTGAAAGGGCATTTTCTATTTAAAAGGGAAGCAATTTACTTTCCAGAGGCTGATTTCAACTTGCTTTTAAAAACTTTTCTAAGTTGTATTTTCATTGTGGAATAACAGAGGATTGCCTTCGCCTTGTGGAAAGTCTTTACAGTTATGTCACATTTATCAACAGGAAATTTTAATGGCCAAAAAGTTTTGACCAACTCAATAAAATATTTTTTCCCATTTTGTTAAAATATGTAGTTCATTTCTATAAGCACAGGTATTTATTCTGTTCTTTGGAAACTTTAGACATGCTGTTCCCCTTAATCACTTTGTTCTGTTACTGTTCTACCAATCCACACATTGTACGAAGTGGATAAGGATGAATATTTGGAACGAGCCAAGACAGATACGTTTCCAGTAGAGGAGTCACAAGTGATGTATTACATGAATTCCTGTAAGGCATTTATGTTTAATCTTTTCAGTCATAGTTCTGGGGGTCCATTTCCTTGTTTTTGTGAAACTCACAGTAGAAGCCTTGAATACACAGGGAAATGAGGAAGGAACTTCAGGAGTTTCTAAAGCTTGCCTAAAATAGCTCTACTAGGTGTAATTTTAATATCACCTCCATGCAGCTGCAAATTAAATTGGCCCACTACCTTTTTAGCTTTTACTGTGTTAAAGACTTTGTGTAGAACTGTATATATGTGAAGGAACCAAGAAGTGTTCATTAAATCATAAAGGGTGGGAAATTATTTCTATGGGGGATTATGCAATACATTATTTTGCTTCTCTATTTTCCCTTTGCTTGCTTTCTGTTCACTACTATGTAGGCTGATGTTGGTTCAGGAGTGCTTTTCAATGTAGCTCTTTAATTCTAGAGCTGACCTAGCCCTGGTGTGGGCACAGCTATAAATGTCTACCAGCAATATTACGTCGGCACAAGGTATAAGTGGGTACACACATCTAGCATAGGCCATGAGCTTGCATGCATGTTATACAGGCATTTGCTCATATCCAAGACAGAATTTGTTTGTTGTCAGTGCTGTGTAGACTAGGTTAATTGTTCTATGAAAATGGAGATAAATCGAGTCTTGATTATACCTGCACTGAAGGAATCTCTGGGTTGATTCATTTGCTGGAGCACTTCATAGGAGGCTGCACCTAAAATTTTGGTTTTTCTCAGGGTCTGTGTTCTCCACTCAGACCCCACTGTCAGTGTCTGTCTGTCTGCATCCAAGCCTCCAACGCTGAGTGACCAACGGCCAGGCTGGTGGGGACAACCTGCCGTCTGCTGGAGAGGGCCAAGAAGAAGGAGTGAACATGGAGCAGAAGGTGGGAGAGCAAAAGCTGCCTTGTCTTCATGTTGGCATGAATTTTCCAATTTATTTCAGTGAGATTAAGATTATTTTTAGCAAGTAATATTGACATAGATCAATGATGGGGAAAAAATACATGCTGATGCAGCTTTATCCTGTCACTGATACCTACTGCATTACTTCTCCTTTAAAATAATGTGGACAGATTTTTGGTCCTTAGTGGGTGACTCACTTCACTGGCTTCCTGTGTGGCTGAAAAGACCTGCTCCCAAGTTTCTCAGCTGAGGCTCTATGTTAACATGCTGCTTCACTGTGCTTAAACATACGTGACTCCATACTCCCCCTCTGCAACTCTTTCAGCTTTTCCCTCTTCCCTTCCTGCTCCCCCAAAGACCAATGGGCAAAAGTATTGTAAAATTGATGTGGCAGCAGTTCAGTCATCTTGTGCAATAATAATTGATTAAACAATTGCTATTTCTTGATCTAATGTTCAGTGCTAATCACAAAGTTTGAATAATTTGGCGCAGTCAGATCTGTGCCTAAGCTGCGAGTCCTTGTCTTAAACCAGCAAAGCATCAAAACGTTACTTCTGCAAGCCTCCAAAGTGTCTCTTAAATACCAGGGTGACAGATACTGTATCAACAGTTTTGCAAAGTATGTTTTCGGTTTTCTTTCTTGTTCAGAGCTAAGCTCTGACCTCTGCAACAGCCGAGGAACACTAAAAATAACGTTTAACTGGAGCAGGAGGCAGACGTTGTGTTTGGAGACAACAAAAATACAGTTTCAGGTGAAGTCTGGTTTGTAGGGTTATGTTTTCTCCACAAAGCTACATCTAGCAGAAATTTGACCTCTTTCCTATTGAGCAGGAGCTTTGTAAGTGCCTTCTCACCCTCACTGTAGCACTGTCAAAGCACAGATGGTTCTGCAGAAAAAAACTGGAGTTTGCTACTACCTAGGTGCCAGTGCAGTGTATAATGTCAGATTGTGACAGTTACCAGAGCTGTTCAGGCTTTGCAGAGTACACCAAGCCCAAAGTCTCAGCATGTCTCGCCGTGCTCTCCTCTCCTCTAGATTTTTCTGGATATCATTCACCTCCTTTCTGGCTTCTGACTGACTGCATCATTTGGGATGTGAGGCAGCATCAGAAAAAGTTTGATGTTTATCAGCCTGATTATGCAGGAGAACATGTAGTTGTAGCTGAACAAGTAGTTGCATAATAAAAATGTTAGCTTACTGAGTTTATCCCGGCTGGCTGCTTTGTGTATCTGAATGCTGGCAGATCCTTGCTGGGGATGAACCCTGTGTCCAGGCAGTCTTCATCAGCTGCTGATGGCCACTTGGCTAACAGCCAAGCCTGATGGTTTTCTTTATCTCTAAAGATGTGCAAAGTTGCAGCTGCAGTTTAAGAATGATTGAAATGTGACGGAATTTGTACATAAACTGCAAGTCTGATGTATTTCGTTACTGAGGTCTTGGGGAGAATTTGGGTTAGCCATGAGGTTTCCAGGCCTGGAATACAACTCGATTACCTTGTGTTTGTTTTCTTTTAACTATAGACATCATTAGAAAATACAGTGAGTTGAAACTAACTCCTAGTTTTAAACCTGTAATCATAGATTCAGAAGAAGGCTCTTACAGTGTGTTACGTAAGGAGTACCCAGTTAAAGTATAATAGCTGGTTCAGGAGAGTCAGGTGAGACATAGCTCTGCAATAATAAGTCCATGCTTTTTGAACATTATTTCCTTGATAAATGCTAGGGAACAAAATAATGTGGGTCTTATTCAACAGACACTTTGGGTGTAGTGTCCCTGGCATTGACTCCTCTGGGGTTCAGTTCTGGCTGACAGGCTCCTGTGGTGCAACTGGAGCCCTCTGAACAGTCCTGCCGAAGGGCACTGTATGAGCCACAGTGGCCAAAGAGGCTGGAGGAAAGAGGACCTGTTAGTCTCAGCTTGCTCCAGGAAGAAGTTTGCTTTTGCCCCAGAAGCACCTCCTACCATGTTGCTGGTTAGTATGGAAGATAGAGGAGGGCACTGAACTGTGAGAGGCACTGGCAGCCCCCCCAGAGCAGCCTTCCTCACCAGTGTCTCATGCTAGGTGATGCACATGGTTGGACCCATGGCTCCTATGCACAGGTACTCCCCGGAAGCGCTTGCAAAGCAAAAGTAGGTCATGATGTCTCTTCAGCCTTTAAATAAATACAAATAACAATGTATGAAAATAGATTAAAGCACTCCACTTTGCAGGCTGAAGCAGGATGGGCAGACCCAAGGTCAGGCAGAACACCCTATCCAGCTCTCTGCAGAGTGTGCATATAGGCTGACGTTCAGTGTGCACAGGCTCTTCTGTCTACGCCCTGATCCTCTAACTACATAGATGAGGATGACATTTGCATACATAACATGTATTAATTGATTTCACTGAAGCTAAGTTTGGGTAAGGCTATGCAAGACTAAGACCAGTGGTTTTGGTTTTCCTCTCCTATGGGCGTGTGAGTGCTGATTGCACTATAGAAAGCTGTTTGCTGTTGAACCTGTCACTGTTCAAGGTGAGGAGAAAAAGTGTTCTTGTTTTTATTATCATCCCTCCCTTCCGACCTACGCCGCACCAAAACAAACAAGCAAATGGCAGCAATTGCCAAGGAGGGAAGAACTGCTTTGCAGTTCATAGCTTTTTCTGCTGGAAAAAATGTGATTGTGTTTAACTTCTTCTTGAAGAGTGGCAATGTTTAATAGGCAAATTAAACTCCAGTTTACACAGTTGAGATTTTCATGAGCACTTCACACCAGTATTCTCAAGGTGCAAAATTTTGAAATAATGACATTTGCAAGGAACAGTCATTGGGGAAATGCGACAGTGCTTGTGTTTTCACCCTTCCCCCTTTGTCACCAGCCTGTGTCAGGGCAGCGATGGGAACCGGGCAGGAGGACTGCGGCCAGCTCAGAACAGATCAGCCTTTGTGTCCCCAGCACAAATGTCCCTCTTCTTTCCGAGGGAATGGACAAAACTGGTTCTGACCCAGCACTACCGGCTGTCTGTGGCTTGTCCATCATCAGGAGAGAAAGGGCCTCCTCTGTGTCCTCATTAAAGCGCTGTTGCAGAGTGAACTGTCAAGCAGGCAGTTAAACAGTTTGAATCTTTATAAGCCAAAGTTTAACATCGGCCATAAGGTATTTCATCTGTGACACAAGACTGCCCAAGTTGCCCTGCAGAGGTTTTCTCCTTCGATTAGAGGCTCAGAGCTGGTTTGCTGCCCTGGAGCACCAAGCAGGGCAGGGGGCGGTGGGCCCAGCAAAGTCACTGCTGGTTGCTTCTTTTTTTGGCAGCTTCAGTCTTCAAGTGTTTAGTGGGAATAACTCTTGTGGGAACAAGTTAGCAGTGACAAAATCCAGTAATAACCTCTGCCATTGTTTGTTCAGAAGGTATGCCCTTGTGAAATTTAGGAGGAGAGCCAGAGTTAATGTAAACAATCTAATTCTGCCCTTTTCATTTGTATGATGCCTTACACTGATACTATTCAAGTGCTTGGTATTTCCACTAGTCCTAAGTAGACTCTGTTCAACTTAAGTTATTTCCCAGAGCCCAAGAGCTATTCACTGTTTTCTCTGACCATGGTGTAGCTTGCATCACCTCTTACCTTCAGCAGTGGAGAGGTGGGATGTTGGGACTGTAGTTTCAGGTTTTGCTGGTGGTGTTGGTATGACTCCTTTGGTTTTATCTCAATTACTTATCAGAGGGGGAGGAGGAAGACACCTAAAAGCCTCTAGCTATCCAGAGTACTGCTCAACTGCTGCATCAGCAGGGATCATCACCACCTGTCCTTGATGCTCAGCCTGGCACACTGTAAGACGCTGAGGTTAATCAGGCTGAACCTATCTGTTGCAAAGTGTGGATTGTTGCCATTACCAGGGCCGATGGTTTTCATACCTTAGCTGCCATGTAGAGAGCATGTTCTTATTTCTGTGTTTGCTTGTTGTGCTCCAGATCCCTCTACTTCGGTTAATGGCATAGACCCAGCCTTGGGACCTGGGCAGCCATGAAGCTGGAGCCTACGGGAGATTGGTATATCACCTCCAAATGTTCTGTCTTTTTAGTTGCAGCAGTGGTGATGGACTGTGAGAGGTGGGCCCAGCGACTGGCTGCCAGAGTAGGCAGTATTATTAGTGTCTAGTAACACTAATTCAAAATCGAGCGCTGAAGAAGCTTTATGCTGGAGCAAAAGTCCGCTCTTTGTTCCTCTAGCTCACTTGTTAGAGACTAGTACTGCTCTGCTTCCCTGTGGTTGTGGTCTGGGCTGGGGTTCAGCAATTAAAGCCAAGCAAAACATGTTTCCAGGCCTGGTTAGCTGGCATGTTCCCTTCTGGGACATGTTTTTTGATGCTCATGCCATAGAGGTAACAACAGAGGGGAAATGTGATCATGATGCCTTGGTGTGTAGTTTGATCTTCCCTCTGGGGCAGAGAAGCACCGAGCCAGAAGACGGTGAGACTGAATTGTGGCTGGGATGCTGTCATCACCCACTGATGTTTATTTTATCACATGGGGCAAGGATGGAGAATTCCCTCCTGATACCATCCCTGTACCACAATTGCCAGAGAAATCTCTCTCTTCGACAGTTTCAGACCTTGCTGGGCTCCGTGGCAGTATGCTGCAGCCAGACTGCAGCCTGGGCTTCTATGGAGAATTTAATTTGCTATCAAGAACTATCATATTAATGGCTTATTTTTTTTAAAGGAGCTATGAAGGGGATGTCATTGTTTTAGCACTCAGAGAGTGCAGAAAAGAGCCCTTTACCTCCTAAATTTTTGACATGCTTGAGTAGTTGTGAGATATGCTAACAGAGAATGTGTTTTAACAAGGATGCAGAACTAGAGGCCATGTGAAATGAAAATTTAATCTAGGCTCCTGTCAAGCTGTAAAAAGGCAGTTAGCTTTGTTTTGAGGTGTAATGTATGGGCTACAGTCTTTGCTCTTGAAGGAACATTATCTAATTGGTTTGGGCTTTTAGTTAAGAGGAGAACTCTCCCTTTTCATATTTTTTTATTTATAAAATGAAATTCCTTGTATTTTTCAGTGCTTCCTTTTGCTGGCTTTATGCTCTGCTTTTTTACTGATTGTATAGTGACTTTTGCCATCCGCAAATTCTTAATTTCTAATTCTGAGCATTAGAAGGCAATAGGCAGAGAAGGATGCTTGTGATTTTACTTTGTTTTCCCCTTTCTCAGGGGTGCTCAGACCTCTGGAGAGGATTCCTTTTATGTTGTGCTACGCTTAGCATCCCTGCTCTCAAGACTGCAGCAGAGAGAAAAACAGGCTGAGTGGTCCTTGGGATATGCCACTCTCCCTCCTCCTCACTTACTACAAGGGTACTAGCTTGACTTCTAGTTACACTTCTTAGGTTATTAAAGTTATGTGACATAGATCCCTCCCTTTTCCTTTGTAACCTGAGGATGGTTGTTTATTTCTCAGTTTTAACGTAATTACCTTGCCCTCCAGAATTGGGCTTTTGAGGGAAACACAGAATCTGTGTAAAGCAGGATACAATCCAATGAACAGAAAGTGCTACATATTTTTGTTACAAGTAATCTAAGAAAAGTATAGAGGCTGTTTGAGAATATTAGCCTGTAATTGCGATGTGTGTTGGCCTTGGCAAGAAACTTGCATGAGAAAAGCCCATCTGTGCACTACAGTGCACCTCTTTGTGTTTGCACTGGTTTAACTGTGTGCAGTGCCATGCCAGAAGATGATTTTCTTTTTAATTACATGGGCTAAAGGTATGCTCCAGAAAAGATGTCACCTCTAATGCTTGTTTTTCCATGGTGTTTACAAAGCAGACTCAAAACTGGTTGTGCTGGCAGAACGGAGCTGTGGACTCCAGCACAAGGTAAGGAAGTGCTGAGTCTGAACAAGGAACCCAGTGAGATGGTTTTGTCACTGCAGCCAATGTGTTGTGAAACTGCAGCCTGAGCTGACTGAGACTGCAGCTCATTCATGCTCCTCCACCCAAGCTCTGACAACTGCTTCCCTGTGGCCATGCTGTGTGTTGGCTGCTCCGGGTCCCCAAGTCAGCTGCCTGGGTGGCAGCAAGGTCTGGGGAAGCTTGAGTCATTACAGGTCCCTTCTGGGGGACAGCACGTGTTTAAGATCTGTGTAAAGCCATTGTGAAACTGCATCCATCATGCTGAGGCTTGTCTTGCTATTGTCAACATGCAGTGGATGAAATCTGGCCCTGGTTAAACCAACTTCAAACACTCAGTGATGGAGCAGGGCTTGCGAGGATCTCTCTTACTGTTGCGAATTGTGCCACAGTTAAGAAAGAAAAACAACAACACTTTTTTTTTTTGAAAGCACTAGACGTCTGTGTGGCAGTTTTGAATTTTCAGTGTTAATTGTGTCACCTACAAGTTAAAGTGTGCTTCTTACCTGCTTTGTATTCTGCATATCCCAGCTTTTATATAACCTTGTGTTTCTGCATAAAGGATTGATATAAATCTTTCATACAGGCTGTCTCCTGGATTGTGTGTGGGAGTGGGAAATTCTACAGAAGTTAAAAGTACCTGTCCTGAACAAAGGCTGGGTTGATTTGATAGCAAGAGTGATGATCTTACAGCTGAAGTAAGGAGCAAGAGCCAGAAAATCATACACCCTTTACTACCTCTGATGGGCAAGAAGAGGGATGACCAAGTTGTGGTGTCCAGGAGCAAAGCACAGACTCAACTGAGACTCTGGAGCTGTGCATGTCTAAGTGTTGATTTGGATTAAGACACAAAGGGAGATTGAAGTGCAGCAGCTTTAATTGTATATACCTTGCTTAGGGAATAAATGCATCTTATTAATGAATGAGTTTATGTACAGATAATCTCTTAGTTTC
>JAVSBS010009714.1:22670-36943 GCA_033124195.1 Coracias cyanogaster
AATATTTGTTTCTTTGCTTTTCTGAAGTGGCACCCCCCCCCCCCCCCCAAAACGAGACTTGGGCTGACCAAGGTCTGTGCCCTTTCCTGGAGCAGGAGCGGTTCTTTGGCAAAGACCTTCTTGGCTTGTGAACTTTGGGCATTAGTTACAGAAACTCCTCACCAGGTTTTAGTGGTAGTACAAATCCAGGTCTCAGCTTTAGTGGGGGCAAACCTAGGTCTCAGCTCTTCAGAGAGGATAAAGCTGTTTAAAGTTCAACACTCAGAGCCAATCAGTTTTGCACAGGACAGAGGAGGTGGGAGGATTTGGCATCTTTCTTGAAACAACAAAGGCAGCAGGAGGTGCAAAACGTGAGTTTGAGACTCAAAACATTTTTTAAATTTATCTTGAAATTAAGTAAGCTGAGGCTGGAAAGGAATCAACATATTAGTCTGCCTCAAATTATTTTGGCAAAAGGGTAAGCCCTTCTTACACCAGCAATGTTCCTGGAGGAATAGCATGCATCTCAGAAAATATGTTTTCATGTGCCATAGCAATTTGAATATGGCAATTTTGGGGTGAGCAAGCTTGACAGATGTGCTAATAAATGTGTACAGTATTGAAACAGTTGTAAATATTGATGCTTACTCCTGCTCCTGCTGATAAATCTAGATATCTCCTTAAATGAAGGTGCAGTGGAGAGGTGTCTCTTTTTATACAGAGAAGCATCTTTGAGAAAGTAAAAAGTAAATCTCCAAAACCAATGCGATTTAAGAGATGAGGAGTCATCTGCCATCTAATCCCAGCAACCTGCCAGAGCACAGTGGTCAAACTAGTGGCCCTCACTTCAGTTCAGAATTTCTGAAGATTTATGCCTGGAAATACCGTTCTTAATTTCCATGACAGAAGAACACTGAGTTTCACAAATGTTTCCAATTCACATATAAAAATAGATAAATGGAAATTTTTACCATCTAGTAAAGCTTCAAAGGAAGTAGTTATGTTAGTTAATTAGTTTTGCTGTTTAAATATCTACAGTCCTTTCCTGGCTTATAGATTTAGTAAAGAATCCATTATGGAAACGGATAGCCTGGGGGGAGCAGAGCTGCCCTGTAAACCCTTGGAGCTGATCAGTATTATGAATGTATGTGAAATGGCAGCTTTGTTCAAACGGAGGAATAAAGAATGCTTTTCTAATGTGCGTTCTCTTAATCTGGTGCTTGATCAGAGGTTTTGGCTTCACAAACCAAAGCAGTAGAGAGGGTGAACAGGAAACAATGTAGAAAACAAAGCAGGCAAAGTACGTTCTTTGCAAAATATGAGGCTGGTGCCCAGAGAGTTTGGCGGCAAGGCTGTGCAGTCAGGCTAGCACAGCGGTTCCTTCATTTGATCTGTCTCCATCTGTGAAACGCTCTATGAAGTGAGCCTTCATTCATGTGCAAGAGGAGCCCAACAGTTCTCTGTTTGCCTTTTCTCTCTGTTTTCATGTCTTCTGAGTCACAGTTGTTTGCGTTTTTGTTTCTGGTCCCCTCTCCTACGTGTCACCTGGTGCAGTGTCCTCATTGCAGCAAGCCCTCATCATGTCTTCAACACTCAGAGATGATTAAGCAGCCTCTGGAGTCTGGGCACATTGTCTGCACAAATGCATTGGAGCTGTTGCGTTTGTTTTACTCAGAAGCTGAACTACCTAAAACACCCATTATTTTACCCTTACACTTTAAGTTATAAATTTTTTTCTACTTCCGTTCTATATTTGGTTCACTCTTAAATAGGTGGTCATCTCTGCCTTTCACAAACCTACAAAAAGTGCAACTTAAGGACTCAGTCCATGTTAGAGGATTTGGTCAATTACAAAGTGGCTACGAAAACTGTCCTCATATTCAGAGCAATGGTATTTTCTACTATTTTTTCCCCCTAGTATCTCAGTTGCTGAACAAAACGGGGAGAATGTATCCATCAAAAGTAGTATTAATTGGAGGCCAAAGCTGTTCATACAGGTATTTGTGCATTTCTGTGCAGTTTAACATCTTTGAATCTGAGCAACAGAAATTTGTCCCCTTTTAAAATTAGCAGTTGCTTTCAAAGATGTGGTTTTAATGGGAGCAAAGCACATTGGGGTTCTCTGGTGGAAAATGGAAGCAAGAAAAAAATGTTTGCAGAAGTTGTTCTTGCAAAGCCTCGATTCCACTGGGTTTTTAATAATTAAATGATTCTTTCTTAAATTTCAAGGGAACAAAAATTATCATTCATTTCAATGAGATCTTTAAATATGATTAGTGTTAATGTACTTTATTTGCTGTAAGAATTATTTTTTGGTTGCATCTTTAGCAGAAGATCAATTGGATTCCTTTGAATGCACTAAGACTGTAGGAGATTAAAAATAAAAGAGAGTATACATGTTTTCTTGAATGCCAATCAAGTATTGGAACTTAATCCAAAGATGCCTTAATTTCATAAGCAGTCTTTTCATTGACTTCAGGTTTCTGTGGATGAGTCTTCTGAAGAAAAAATAAATCAGACAATTTTGTTCTTGTTACAAATATGCAAACATAACTAATGTATGGAATTGGATTTATGCATATGCTTTTTAAAGCGTTTTTATTTTCATTTGAGTGGTTAGGAAACAAGTATGATTTTAATTGTGTGAAAACGTGTGCACTCTTTAGGTAGGTACCTTTGCTAGTGAATAGGATTTTGTACACTTTATTCTTATGGCCTCCAAATGGACTGCTGGGAACATGACACACCAGTATCTTGGCAGGTTGAGTGCTCTGAGCTTCTAATAAAAAGACCTTGTGAGATTCTTCTTTATTTGTGCAGCTCTTAAGTTGAAGCAAGTTTTGAACAGTTGGACTTTTGCAGACTTCCTCTATTTACTCGAGAAAATATTTTTTTGGGAAGTAGCCCATCTTTATGTGGGTCTACTGAGGGTATTGATATTTGAATCATCTTTATGGTGGCTAAGAGAATACTAATTGCAGGACCAAGTTGATTTATTTTGTCAGTACTTTTTCATTACTTGAAGTAACAAAGGTTTGTTTAGGGCCCTAGATGGACTAAGAGAAAAATGTCCTGCCTTGCAATAGTTTTTGATGCTGCGGGGAGATTCAAAGTGTTTTTTTGACCCAGCCCAGCAGACAGACCAGAGATGTATTTTGTCTTGATCTTGTTATTGTGAAGGTATGAGATTACCTCTGAGAGGAGGAGAGATAGAGAGAAAATTAGTCTTGGGGCTTCTTAGCCAATCTATCTCCAGCTGAGTCATTTATATTTGTCAGTATAGCATTGCCTTGGGGATTTTTTTGCACTTGATAAAAATAAAGACAAACCTCATGGGGATGGGGAGTCTGGACAGCATCACATCAGGGTGTGGGAACAGCGTGGGCATTTGGCCTCCTTACATTTTGACATCCTGTTTCCCCAAGTTATCACAGCAAGTCTGTGCTCTTTTTCCAGCCTGGCTTCCTGAGTCCCTCCTCTCACCATGCCCTTCCACCTTTAACTCTTTTTATTCCCCCCTTGGCTAGGAAGTAGGAGGACTTGACTGCTGTGTGTGAGACCACTTTTACTGTTGTTCCATGTGGAGCTGGAGGATGGAGGTTGAGGACCTTGCCTGGTGTGAATCCAGAAAATGGTGGCGGGGTCAGGCCACTACCAAAGCTATAGGTCTTTGGGGGAAAGGAGATCTCATCCAGCTTTGCTGGCTGTTGGCATCACATCTTTCTAGGGGGACAGTAGTTGGCGAGCATTTCCTGGAGAGTATCAGTGAGTAAGAGCTTCACCCCTGGCCTGGGATGAGATGGTGAGCACACCTCCAGCTGCTGGACACTTTTTGAAGGACTTGTATTGGCAGTGTGTAGGAAGCGTATGGGGCTGCTGCTGAGGATGAGCAAGCTGCTTTCCAAAGCTGCAGTGAAGGTGTCCTCATCCTGCAGCTCCCCCTGGACAGGGATCGCCCTTAGATAAAACATCTCTGTCTTACACTGGCCAGTAAGCTGGTATTTAGGAGGAAAAATATAAAAAATACGCCTGAGGGTGGGGTGCACCTTCTCTTTGTACCCTCTCCTGTCTCCAGGCAATTGACAGCTCAGGACTTCTGGAGCTAAGCATTGTGGCCCAGCCACTGCATGACATAGCCACCCCTGACCTGACCCCCAGGGATGTGTCTGAAGTCTTGGAATACCCAAAGCTATACCTGCAATATTGTGCAGTGAGCAAATATAAGCAGGCTAGCTGATAATTTCACAGCATGCTCTTTAGTTCTCTAGTAGGAAAAATGATGAATACTCATTGTTTTCTCTGTCATTTCTATCATCAGACACATTTTTTCAATATATCCTGATTTATTTAGTCTCCTGATATGTCTGGAATCTGGCACACACAGGCATCCTTTTTATCCTTCTCGGTGCCTTTTCTTGTTTTTCCAAAGCCTTCTTGAGATGGGGTGACCAAGACTGAATGCAGTGTTGGAGATGTGAGCATACTGTCAATGTATTTCTCTCTCTTGCAGTTCCTGGTTCTGATGTTCTCTGAGCTCTTTCTGCTATCATATTTAGATTTCTTCACTGAGTTGTCATAGCTAATGCTAATCTCATCAGAAATCTCTTACAGGACTATCCTGATGACCATTCAGATTGGTTTAAAATAACCTTGAAAGACTTTTTGTCTGGTATGGGACTGGGAGGCAAATAGCATCTCCATGAAGAGCCGAAATACCAGAGTCTGTGGCAGAGGGAAAGCAGGGGGGGTTAAGAGTTAATGAGCGAATTTGATTGTCCTGTGAAGAACTACTGCCAGCTCTGTTTGATAGACATGCCTAAAATAATACATGTTTACACTTCAACCCTGGAGTAACTTCAGTGACCATGATGTAAGGAGTATGGGAGGTTTTAGTAGTTCTCTGTGACTCCCTGATGTACTTCTCTCAGTGGCTGCGCAGCTCAGCCATTCTGTCTCTGAACAGGTCCTCAAACCCTGACACAAACTCATTCCCTGATGATGTGGCAGCACATTTGTCCTTCAGCTGTATTTGTTCATCTGAATTACACCGAGAAGAAACTGCTCTTGAATTCATTGAGCTGCATGGCACAATTTCGTCTTCTGTGTCTGAATTTCACAGAGGACAAGGATGGAGTAAGAGGGATCTGAGATGAGGTGAAGTCCTTCAGCAGACAAATGGAAACCCTCTGAGTTGGAGGTCAGGTCATGAGGACTACTGTCTGCTTTAACCTTCCAGCTGATTTCCAAGTACAACCCCAAGTTCAATTACTTCAAGGGTGTTTTCCTCAAGCCTCCTATAATTTAAGATTTTTAATTAATCTCCTAATCTAAGTGACGGGAGGAGAATGAGATACAGGGTCAGGAGTTGAAGGAGAGGAGTAGGTTGGCCTCTCTAGAGGCCCAGATGTGTGCAGAGGCTGGTTATGTGAAGTTGCTCTTTGTTTAATTAGAACAGGATTTTTTCTTATTTAAGCTTCCTTTGAAAATGCAGAATTAAAATAGGAGTCCCCAAAATTGGCAGCATGTGCTTTCTGCAGGAAACTCAAACTGCTGAAGTGGTGGCGATTGCTGGCTTAGAAACCATACATTAATCAGATGCTGAGAGCATGTCACTTTTAGGGTGACTGCACTATATGAAGCCCTGCTTTTCCATTTGTCATTGGATCCTCATTACCATCCAAGCAGAATGACAAAAATAATGACTTTTAATAATTAGAATATTTATCCTATATCCGTTTGTCTTCTTACAAGGAGAAATGTACCAAATGTAATGTCACAGTGTGTGACATTGCAGCGGAAGCTGCATGTCAATATATTTTGATAATTTAGTGCTCACTGATAGATTTTTCTTTAAGAAAGGAAGTTATAACTCGGAAAAAAAAAGCAAAATAGGATAAAAATGTGATGTTCATTTAAATCAAGGCTTAACAACCCGTAATTAACAGGTCAGCTCTTTGGAGAGATGCATTCGCTTATGTGCTGCCTTACTTCTGACCCTGTTTGGCAGCATAGCCTGTCCTGGTTGGGTGAAGTGCTGGGGCCTGAGCTGTGGGCCCCAAGTTGGAGTTGACCTGTGAATGAGTCACAACCTAGCAGAATGTTTTATTTTTCCTGTTGGCTTCATGTTCCAGAGGCAGAACCTGGCCCACCTGTGTCTTTGTGGCTCTGCCATCACCCAGGTGGTCGTGGTTGGGGTGGTGGGTAAGGCCATGGCTATATCAACTAGGAGCTGATCAGTTGGAAAAGCTTCCTGTTGGATGTGGCTTCTATTGCAGCTGGTTGCATCTTGCTGTGCTCTCTTGATGGTGTCCTTCTATGTGAAGGGCCACTGAGGAAGCCATCTCTGTCTGTTATGTCCAGCAGGTGATGCTGACACCACAGTGGGCAGTGGAGGAGCTGGGCCTACAGTAACCTATGGCAGGACTGTGTGAAAGAAGATTTCTGAGGAGATGTTGCTGAGTTCAGTGTTGGCCTGTATGATCAGGCAACTGATGGCAGCATAAAATGATGATGGCTGAACCAGCACAACATTGGGTTATGACACCTGCCTAAAATACTCGGTGAAGGTCGGAGCGTTGGCATCCAAATATAGGGAAGAGAAGTGTCCTTCCAAGTGCACATAGTCTAAATAATTTAAATGGGACCAGTGAGGGAGAGGGGAATGGAACACAGCATATGCACAAGTGAAGCAGTATGGGCTAATGCTGTGTTAGCTCCACAACTTTGACTTTATTTTTTCAGTTCTCATTTTATGGCTTTGCCCTTGAAGTAACAGACTGCAGGAGCCCATATAGCAGCCGGCGCTCCAGCTGCAGCTTTTCTGGGAGCAGGTAAGGCCACAGGTAGAGCAGTGCCTGCAAACCAGGAGCAGACACCCTTCTCTGGCTGATGCGCACAGCAAATCTCTGCTTGCAGCTCCTGGGACTTTGCAGAAGAACCAGATGCTTCCGTTTCTGTTCAAGGCATGTGGGCTCGTTACTGGGCAGATCAAATGCCTGCAGTGGATTGTCTCTGGGTTGGCTTTTATTCCCCTTTTTTCCCTTTTAGCAATTACAAAGTGATCGGTTTGAAAATTGTATCTCCTGAAAACAACCCTTTTCCTTATAAAAATGCTAATAAGAGGAACTTGGAAATAAGCACTCAAATCCCTGCTCCCAGCACTTCCTGCAATTGCAGCATGTAAATAAACTCTTCAAATGCACTCCTGGGCACCGGGTAAGGTAAAACTCATAGCTCTACTCATATTTCTCTCTCTGTTAATTCATCTAATACTGCTTTTACTCACAACTGGCAATTATTTTTTTCTTCATGGGAATCCTGTGCTGATGACCACAGCTGTTTTGGGAAGGTCTGACAAAAAGGGAAATTTGGGTTTTACAAGGATGGTGCATTGCCCCATCCTCATTCCCAGAAGACTCATGAGGGTGAATACAAAGCCTGGTTGAGCAGAGGATTGGACAGAAAGTGTCTGTGCTTGAGTGCCTGTGCTTGCACACAGTGCTGATTTGACAGCCACAGATGAGAACTTTTCCCCAAGAAATGGGATATTATAGTACTGTCTTCAGATTTTCTCTTTAATGTGCTGCAGACCTCATGTCCCCAAATCCTGAATCTATCCTCCGTTCAGTTCTCAGCATGCCAGCAACCTTGAGAGTGTTTGGTGATGAAATTGAGAATATAAAAATAAAGCCTTCCGCTGGTGTTTGAAATGCAGTCCATGTCAGTAGTGACTGAATCCTGTTATCTGATGGTTGTTCAGTGACCTTCACAAATTAATAGCTTGTTTGGTTTCCTTGTAGTTCTCAGTGGATAAATACCTATGCTACAGGAGCTGCTCATTTATGATACTTTTTCTGCTTTGTCTTGGGGTGCTGGGGTGTGTGTTTTCGTTTTCTTTCTCCTCCCTGAGAGATTTTTACCTGTTTTGTACTTCTGGAGAGATGTGATCATTGAATCCAGTTTAGGAACGGCCTCTCGATATGCACAGAGCTGTAGCTAGGGCTTGCTGAAGTGCTGGATACGTTAGTAGGCAGGAGCTGGTGGACAGTACCAAAACCCAAGTTGCAGGCTAAGGAGTGTTTAATTAAAGATATGGTCAAATTCCCCATGCTGGCTTAGAGACAAAGCAGGTTGTGTCAGACAGAAAGGGCTATTTTTTTCTTTTTGGTTTTTTTTTTGAACAGGACCACATTGGGGATTTGATTTTTATGCCCTTTTTCCTGCCAGTTGCAGATGTACAGCTTTTTTTCTGTCTTTTTGAACCCAGGAGGTGGCCAGATGTGTGATTCGTCTTCCAGTGCTGTTTGCAGCCTGTCTGCTGCCAGCACTAGCTCCTTGCTCCTAGACTGCAATTATTCAGGGCACAGAAAAGCCCTGCTATTGAAGCGTAACAGGTTATGTAAGGGTTTTGAAAGTACACCCTCTAGCACTTAAAGTCTTTCAAGTGCTTGGTTTTTTATTTAAAAATAAAAAAAATAATAAAAAAAAATTACAGGCTTGTTTGGTTTTTCTGCCAGGGCCTTTTGTATATGAAAAGGTAGGATGTGTGGTAACGTTATGTTCTGCCCTCCCAAAAGGTGAGTGGCCAAGTGCTTTCCACTGCATTAATCAGTAGTTTCATATAAAAAAACCAGAGATCAGTCCTATTACAGGTCCTGGATAACTGGGACATGAACCACTTATATCTGGAATGGGTTCACAGATTTTTAGCATTTCTTTTTTTAAGGCAGAACTGGAAATATGAAAATTAGTAAGAACTAAGTATTCTTTTCGTTTGCCTATAAAGTTTTGTAGGAAGCTTTTTACCTGGGTATAAAATTTAGAATGTGGTTTAATTCAGCCTTACAGCACAAGTACTGCATGTTGTGCTTCCAGCTGAGAGACAAGTTTAGGAGCAGACAGGCTACTTTAGTAACACCTGCCAATGATAATAATAATAAATAATAATAATGCCCTTCAAAACTGTTTTAGTCATTTGATTACCTGCTGTGTATTTAATGTTTTATTAATTTCTTATGCACAGTCTTCTTTTCTTAAGTAGCAGGTGATTATGCTCACACCTTGGCTTGGCAAATTAAAGTGTGTTGGATTTTGTGGTCTTCTATGACTATTTCATATATAGTCCTAAGGGCTTTCCTATGAGCTGGTAGTAGTAAGTGAGCATCAAGCTATATGTCAGAATGGCCCAGTTCCTGCAGGCTGCATTGCAGACATCATTTTATCAGCAGTAAGAGGCCAGATGGGCATGATGAACAGTAAACACCAAGTCAAAGTGTCTGTGGTGGTCACAGATTTTCAAAATCACTGTTGTGCCCTGTAAATTTATAGGTCTTGGTGGATGACAAAATGCAGTAGTTAATATGATTGAGGGACAAAGAAATCCAGGAATCGGGTGTTGCATGGAGGTTGGGTTTTGCCTGTATTACTTGGGCATGCTTGTTTCTCCCTCTTTCCTGCTTTTCTGTTCATGCTAGTGAGATGTAGCTTCAGAGAGAAGAACCTTATCTGAACAGATTCACTGCATGTTCTGGCAACTTAGTGCTGATAAAGCTTAATGGTAATATGACTTTTGTCATATTACCACTTAATGGTTGCTCTAGGTCTATCATAACTTTTGTGGAAGTTGCATACTTCAATAATTTAATATCCTGAGGTGAATTTTTCATAAGGATTAGGACATCCATGATTCCTGTTCCCTAACAGTCTTATTTTGACTTCAAATTACTCAGTTGGCCTCCTTTATATTCCACTTTTTCTTGATGTGAAGATTCATCAATATGACTGTAATGAAGTTTGGTATCATGAAGAACAATTCAAGAGATCTCAAGAATTAGACAACCAAAAGCCAATATTTGGCATGTTTTCATCCTAACAAATGTGTTTTGCTGTTCATATTTGCATATATCAAAAACTCAAGAAGTTTATGGAAGACATCCATGTCTTGGCTGAAGAAGTTTCAAGGAAGGTCTTTCAGTATGTCTGTTTATTCTGAACATCCTTCTGTACTTCAGTTTCATCTTAAAGGTGAACTTGTTGACTTGTCAGCATTTAAAATCACGTTTGTTTACAGACACATCTTAACTGGAATAAGAAATCCAGACTTGGGTGGTGATACCTTTGCAGGCCAAAGACAAGTTGGTACTGTCGTGCTGGCATTGTTGGAGTCCCCTGATGAAACAAATGGCAGGACTTGCACAAACTGACAAGGTGACTTCCCTGTGGCAGAGGAAACATCTTTACACTGTTATAGAAAGGGAACTGTGGCCGCTGCTGAGCTGATAGAGTGACCTGGTGAGACTGAATCAGGTAAGTACTGGATAGGAGGCTTTTGGGTTTTGATTCCTTGTTTTGTAGGTGAATGTAGTTGTCATTTTTGCTTCAGTAAACAAATAGGGTGTCTGAGCTGACTGATCTATTTAAAGTTTGTTCTAAAAATGACTGTCTGGTCTGACTGATCTCTAACAGAGCCAACTGAAAAGAAAATTTAAAAATCCTACCATGTACAACCTAAATATATGATACAAGACTTGTACCAGACTTTTCTGGTGGAAATGGGAAAAGGAACAAACTTTCTACAGCTGACTTATACAAACTGGTATATGCAGTTTATTCATCTCATGTTCTTCCTGCTTTGAGAAGTAACTTTTAAGGTTTTCTTGCTTATTTTTGTCCTTATTGCAATGAAGACAAAGTCTTCCAATATTCTAAGAAATAGAATTGTCAACCGACTTTGTCTTGAGTTAAAAGTATACTGCCGTATTTTTACTTGGGTCAATGTTACATTAGAAATTACCAGCAAGCTGTAGACCTGATACCTTCTGATATCCAGGAAACACTTGGCTTGCAGCCTGCATAATTCAGCAAAACTTTTTAAAATGTTCAGACCAACTCAGACATTATTTTTTTCTGTCTGTTGTGCTGTTGCCCAGAGTTTATTTTCTTTCCTTTTAAATCTGGCTTTTTAAAACAAGAAAGTTCTTCAGAAGAAAAGAGAAACATCGGGGACAAATTGAACAGCGCAAGCAATGCAAAAGCATTTCCTGAGCTGTTTTGTTACATCTGGTAATTCTTTGTATAATCTTCTCTTCAGAAATCTTATCTAACCAGTGGTATCCAGGCAACATGTTTTGAGCCTTTAATCTTCAAAATCCACAGCGTGTGAAACTTAAAAATTTCCTAAAGAGTGGATTAGTGGCAGAATTTGATACGAATGCAAACAGGCACTCCTCACGCCACTGACCCAGGCTCCGGGTTGGAGCCATGATCAGAAGTTCCCCGCGCCTTTGGCTGAAGTACCTGGATCATCTGTGGGAAAAGTGGAAATGACCATTTGTGTGTGTCTTGTCTACTAACCTTAGTAGCTGCTGGCTGTAGACTTCACTTAAGTCCCTTTTTTTCTGGGTTCTCCTTTCCTGTCTCTGTGCTGAGGAGTTGGGATCTGCCAACACTTGCAGTTCTTAAGGCTTCAAATCACCCATAGTTGATATTTTTTAATTTTGCAAGTTGAAACAAGGGAAATTCCAATTCAATATAACGCAGAAAATCTTCAGAATGTGAGGTCAAACACTGAGACAAGTTGCCCAAAGAGTCTGTATAATCGTGGTCCCTGGAGGAATTCAAAACTTGCCAGGGCAAAGCCCTGAGCAGCTGGTTCTTGACTTTGAGCTTGGCCTTATTCTGAGTGGGGGCTGGACCAGGTGACCTCCAGAGATTCCTTCCAACCTACAACTGTGTAATGTTTTGTTCAGTGACTAATTACAACACAAGATGTAATTAAGGTTGGCAAAATAAGTCCAGGATACAGAAGGTAAACGTAGATTCTTTGGATTCATTTATAAGTACTTTTATATAAAATTATCATGCTAGCAGTCAGAGAAGATGTTTTCAAAGGAGCATGCATGAAACATGAAGAAGGCAGAAATTGGTAGAAGGCAAAGTTTTTCTTTTGGTTTGCTGGTAACCACAGAATATTGCTGCAAATAGTGCAAAGCCAGGGAAAAAGACTAATTATCTTCATAGAGGAGCTTGTATTGCTCATTTTGTGCAGTTTTTTCTTGGGATTGGAAGTGCTGCTGTAATTAGATTCTGTATGTCCAGACTGTTCTTTCTGTCTCTGATTTTGGTAAGCAAACCCATGCCTGGCAGCAGCTGCCCATTGTACGTGCTAGCAAAGCTGGTATCAAGAGGATATTAGAAGTCTTTAATCTTTTAAAGAAGTAGCTTACAAATGCATGCCCAAGAATTCCTGCATGAAATGGCAGCACTTCCCTGCAGGCTCATTTGTTTGTGGCAGCTCAGCTGGGTTCTCCTTTCAGCTCTGGCTGGGACAAAATTCTTCATATTAGAAACATATACGTCTGTTCTGTGACCTTCTGTGGGATTAGTGGTTTATTTTTTTTCCGTGTAGACCAGTTTCATGTTATTGACTTTGTATAGATTCAGTGTAACTTTCTTAATCAGAAAAGTTTAAGGAAGGAGCCAAAAGCAGACCATATGGAAGTTATGGATTTACCTATGCGGTTTAATTGTACCTTCTTTCTTCCACCTGGACAAGGTGATAGTCTTCATTAACTCTAGAACTGAATTTGGCCTTTTCTTCTCTCTTAAATCCCTTAAACTGAGGAGCTGGCAAAATTCAGTTGTGTGCTGACAGATCAATCATCAAATGACAAATGGATAATCAATGACAGTTCAGATGTCCATGCTGACTAACTGTGCAACTCTGGGTGGCTGCAGGAGTTGGAACAAAGTGGAAGGGAACCCAGGAGCAGAGCACGGGCTGTCTGTAGTCAACTCCTCACAGCTGCAAATATAAACGTGTCCCTATAAAATGACGCTGCATCTGCGAGCAAAAAGGCCAGCCAAATTGGAGAGGATGAATTAATTTTGGTTCAACCTCAGTAGCCCCATTGCGTCCTCATAACTAACGCCTGGTCAACTCTACTCTTGTCAGCAGAGCTTTCAGGGAGAGCACCAGGAAAGGGTATGCATTTTGATTTAGCCAAGGCATGTAGCTCTCTGTTGGAGATTAACTGTGATCTTGTTTCTATTGTGACCAAGAGACTGTCTCAATAGAGGGGCTGTCTGGGTGCAGAGCACATTTGCTTCATTGTTGGAACAGCTTTCAGCCCCCGAGTCACTCCCCTGCAGCTACTAAATAAATTCTTTGGAGCTCTGTGTTTCTAACCATTATTTTTGCCATCAATCCTTGACTGAGATTATGGCAGAGAGGTCAGTGCCCTGTTTTCATTTTCAGGAAATAAAAAGAAAATTCTGTGCAAACTAAAATATGTTTCTTCATGCTCTGGTCAGATTAGACCTCTATGGTTTTGGGTATAGAATTGGAAAATTTTGGATTTTCTTTTGGTTTTAGTGATGCCTGGCTGCTGTAGACTTTCTGTTTATTTTTTCCTGCAACTTCAGATCTTTTATTTGTTAGACACCCATATAAATCTGACATTTCAAAAGTCAAGTTCTGTGTTCTCCCCTTCTATGTACACTTTTTAACATTTGGAAATGAAGATCCCCAAAACAACAATTGGATGACAATCTACATAAATGTACCTTGCCTGCAGGAAACAAGTTCTGAAAGACCTCAACACATAGCTTGAAATTTTAACTTGTACCTTGAAATTGTGCATATTGGACTGGAAAACATGCAGCAATGTGAACCTGGTGAATTAATGTGGTGAAGACCTTGGGCAGAGGGGCGAGTTGTCTAGTGTGGCTGTACAGAACAAGGTTCCCATGTGGACACTTGAGTTTTTCGGAGATAAATGAGTTGACTCCTCTTTGAGGGTACAAGTCATTATACTTGAATACCAATTCAGGCTAAACTCTGAAATAATTGTGTTCCAAATTAGTGCTTGCAGTAGAGAAAGTTAATTTATAAAAGCTGAAATATTTTTCAGTAGGGGATAAGGTTGTTTGGTTTCTTCTGTCAAGTTGAGACTAATTATTGTCATTTTACAGTAAAAAATGGAGTAAGATGGTAGCTTATTCACTGATGGAAGAGGATTTGGAGTACAGTTCAGGTTTTAGTGTATAAGTAAAATCTCTTTATTCGTTTAAACGGAAGAAAACATCATTTAAAACACAGACAATGCATTATCTAATTCCTGTAAACGTTTTTATTTTCTTTTTTTTATGGTAGTATTAAGTTCTGAGTTTAATTCTTCCCTGAAGAGACTCCTCACTATTCAGTGCAAATGCATGAGTTCATCAGTTTCAACAGTAAAGCTCTTTGCAATACTTACTGGTAGCAATAATAACAGAAGTTAACTTTGTTAAATTTG
>JAVSBS010009714.1:36976-55578 GCA_033124195.1 Coracias cyanogaster
AAATTTGCAGAGTTGTGTTTGACTGCACTGTGTTTTGACAACTCTTGGTAATTTCGTTGGGAAGTGTCACTGAGGGGAGCAGTGGAGTGAAGGCAGTCAGAGGTTGAAAACTCGACATCTACCTGTGGACTGATGAGACCGCCTAGCAGTTGTGTTTTGCCTGTTCAGCTCTTGGGTTACCAGGTATAAATATACATTGCTCCTGCCTCACTTAAATATTTGATTTGTGAAGATAACCCCCAGGCTTCCATCAAAGGTTTCCAAGGAGAAGGCATAGCTGTAGGGGATGTATGTGACATGGTGGTTTCTGAACCATCTAGATGCTTGTTCAGTGGTGTAGTATATTGCTTGGTGATAGGAATATTGCACTGGGTAACTCTGTATGAAAAGGGAGGATACATAGTTTATTCTTCGCTGTTCATAATCTCTTAAATTTCTTCCTATTTAGTTTTGCCTCACACAGTTACTTTAAAAGATTATTCAATTTCACACCTGCTGAGAAGAGTAAGTTTGTTTGTTTTAATCATCCATCCCTCATTTTCTGTGCAAGATGCCATCAAAAGAAACCTGGCCAAAAGAATTCCTGAATGTCTCTGTTCTATCTCTGTCAATCTAGACTCCGTGTTGTAAACAGGGTAATCTGCACCTTTGATTTGTAGTAGATTTGAGGAGGGTTGGGAAAAGGAGGGCTGGATGGGTTCCAGCTACCTTTTTTTAAGATCCATTAGTTGGGACTTGCGAAACATAATGAACTGCCTTGTCATCTCTGATTATGGTTTGCAGTTAAAAGAATAATGTATATGCATGTGATTTGGGTATGGTAATGTAATCAAAAAAACCTTATGGAAACTCCAGAACATTTAATTTACTCTTATTTTCCTGTCTCACAAGTCTTTATAGCACCACTTCGGCATTTACAAATTATAATTGGATGATATGACCTTGGATTTAAAATACTGGATTTGATGCAAAATAAAATACAGGTTGCTCAAGTGGAGTCTCTTGGTCTTCTGGGTGCAGTTCATCCCTCTGAACTTTAGCTAAGTGCTTGACAGCTACCTAAGACAAGATACTGACTTCCTGTTGTTAACAGAGAGAAGAGAAAACCTGGCAGCTCCAAAAGCTGATTTCTTCCACTTTACAATAACTGCTGCATGAATTGCCCTCTTGAGAGGTCTATTTATCTCTAAACTATAGAGATTGTCAGTTTCTAAGGTAGTAATTTAAACTAAGTAGATGCCTCCCTCTATGTCACATTGTTGGTTGTTCTCTTCATTTTAGATTTTAAATTGTATTAGATCACATTAAAGGCCTCCTTCTCCCCCCTAGACTTCTCATTTTCAGTCATTTGATTTTGCCAACTCGATCACCAAGGGAATAGCAGCAGCATGTGTCTACCAAAAGCTAACTGTGCCAAAGAAGCAGAGACAATTAAATCATCTCCTGAAGTCTTGGGAGCTCAGCCAGTGCCTGGTTTCTGCTGGCAAGAAGACTTTCTTTGTAATTTTCATTTTAAAAGACCAATGTTTGGTCTTTTAAAATGAAAAACCATGCTTGGTTAAGTGTGGGGATTGATGACATTGGTGACTCGAATCCTGTAGCATGTTAGGGCCAGCTGCTGCATTGAGTGCTTGTGATGCCCAGCTGTTTCCATGCCTCTGATCTGAAGGACACTTGTAGACAGAAGGGGTTTTTATGGCTCTTCAGGTCTCAGTTAACTACTCAGCTTCCATCAGGGGCTCCATCTGGCCCAGTCTGGAGCATTGCTAAGTGAGGATGGCTCTCTATTTATGGGTTCTTCTTGTGAAGACTTAGCACAGGCTGAAGGCAGCAACATGTCTTATGCAAGTCAGGCTCTTTCCTGAGAGGTGAGGGAACAGGTTCTTGCTCAGACAAACTGTTTTTGGGGGCTTGGGCTTTCTCTGTTAATTCTTTCAGGAATCCTATGTTCTGGTTTTTTTGCTGGTACTGTGATTTGACTTCCTGGTTATTTGCAAAAAGACCTCAAGTCTGACAGCCAGAGTTAATAGAGCCTGGTTTCTAGTGAATCTGTTTTGTGGTTGATTGACTTCTTAATCTAGTTAATCAACCAGAAATACTGTAAGACTGTGATGGGAACTCATGTCTTGTAAACATCAGAGTCCAGGGACAAGAGTGCCATTCTTAATCCCCTATCATGGGACAAGTTTTGCTGAGCCTTTATATCTCTTTACCAAAGAATCTGCATAGGGGAGAAAATACTGCATACCATTTCCCTTCTGTAGATCTTCTGGTGTCTAAGGAGGGTTTGCCTCTGGTTATTTCCTTTCCAACTCTGCTGAATTTGAGAATATATCTGCCAGTCTCTGTCATCTGCAATCAAAATTGATTAGTGAATGCTGTTATTAGGAGGAGCTGATACAGTGTGACTGCACAAACCCTCCTTCCTTGAGATACCATCTAAATGAAACACAGATTTCTTGCCATAGACCTTCCTGGCCATGTGAAACAGCTTTTGCTTGCCATTGGGGCTGTAGTGCTTGCTGTCTTCAATGAAGAGTTGGACACCCTGAGGTGCCCCATCCCTGCTCTCTGCTACAGGAGCAGACCTGCTGGTTATGGACATTATAGTACCAAAGGGTACAGTATAGTAGAAAAGGGAAGAGAAGAGGATCATGGCAGGTGCAGTGTCACGCAGTGTAGCCACATGTGTGGCTGCTCTGTGGCTGCTGAGGGAAAAGCCTGCTGTGCTCTGCCAGGATGTGAAGGTTTCCAGCTTCTCTGTCATTACTGCTCTAGCATCTCACCTACCTTCTGCTTGTGAGACAAAACTCATCATTTCTTCTGAGAGCAGGTGGTTTTATTCAATCTTTCCACTGGCAAGTGTTATCCCAAGACAGTATGTCAAAAAATACTACAGCTGCTCCTCTCGGTCTTTTCCTAGGCTTGGAAATCTTCACCAGAAGCACCTTGCATCTCTGTTGGACTTCTTAAAGTTTGACTTTTACACTGATGGCAGTGTCTTTTTCCATTAAGTGTCTGGAGTTTGGGTTGTACACCTAAGACTTCCCAGCGTCCTGAGTGCCCAAGACAGGACTTGATTTCAGGGACAATTTTAGAGCAAGACCCAGGTTGCCTCAGGTAATACAGTGTTTCTATAGCATCAGTGTTTGTACCATTTGTTGCCAATATCCATTTTGCTGCCACTGTCACAACACATCAAAAGACCTTATTTTTAACTCTTAAAAATCAGATGGCAGCTGTATCACAGAGCAGAAGCTACTGCTTCTGTGTACATGATATGCAGATTTTCCCTTACTAGCTCACTGAAATGGTCTGGATTTGAGTTCCATGCTGTGATTCTTGTCATCCCACAGGATTCATGCTGATGTAATCAGTGAAGTAGGAGCTTTGTCTGAGAGGGCAAGAGATGAAAGCTGTTGAAGCTGAGCTTAAAAGAAGCCTTTGCATTATGCTGTGTCTTGATTTTGCACTCTTGGCCATGACTTTTCCTGTACTGCTAATCATATGTTCAGTGGCCATACAGATTTGTGCATCTTTATTTTTAGTATAAACAGGTTACAGGCTGTTTTCTGTTTTAAACCTGGGGGATTTATTATTTTGAAATATTTTAAAATATTTTTCAAAATTACATAACAATTTTGTTTAATCTGAGTGTTTGCATGGAGAATGCAGTTTAGGACTGAACCCCAGTCCACTCCTAAAAATCTAAACCTCTCTTTGCATTATAAGAAGAGAGTCGATACTGTTTTGAGTGTCAGATTAAGTTTCCTTGTCAAAGTGATTTCAATAATACACATATGCTTCTTTGAGCTGTGTAGTGGTTTACATACATTGAGAGTGAGAAAAATTAAAATACTTCCCTTAGCATGGCAGCAGTTTTCTGCTCCACTTTGTAAATAACAGAGATGCCAATAGGTAAGGGAAATGAACCATGTAGCAAGGGGAATTGGGTTCCTAAACCTGGCAATTCCTAACTTTTCACAGCAGTAAAATGTTGCATATATCAGTGTTCCCCATATAGAACATGCTTCGTTTCAAACTTCATAAATGGGCAGTAACTTTTTCGGATGGAGCTAAAGGTCTTGCCTTTCAAGATAGGAATCAAAGTCCTGTCTGCACCATCTTGTAGTGTGCCACAGTTCTGCAGCTTTCTTCATGTAATCTTTGCTTTGCAGTTGTGTGTGTTGGAGGTACACACTGTAGTGTAGAGGCTGCAATTCTGTACTTTCTCATCTTTAAGTAGAAGGTACAGTTTGAAATAGCATATTCCTAAAATGGAGTGCGTTTACAAGGATGTATTATTTTTACATAGACTTTTCAATTTTTTGGTCTGGTTATTATCAGGGTAAAAGCTGAAGAACATGATTTCTATGGCTGAGATTCCAGGCTTATAAACTATGTCTACGGTCTTTAAATATTATGGATATATTGATTTATTTATTTTGATGATGAGTAGAAAGACACGTGGGAATATGCTGGCAGATTTTGGTAGTGTAATTTTTCTGTAACACACTGAGAAGTAATGATCTAAACTTTTTATACTGCAAAATACTTGGAACCTATGTGTGCTTATTGGACTTTTCTAAGAGAAACAATTTCTATAATTAATAATGTGAAGAATTTTAATTCAGACATTTGTTTTCTCCTCACTGAATCAAAACTGAGAACATAAAAAACTCGAAGAAGTCTCCTCATGCCCCTCACTTCTCCTGTTCCTTCCTCCAAACTTACTTTCATTACATTTAGATCAGATTTTATTCTGGTTTAGCTGGTTTCATTCACTGCAGTGGGAATTAGCCCCCTTCATCAGAGGCAAACTTTCTCTGGTATTTATCACAGGAAGAACAGGTAACCTAAAATTAATAGTCTGAATTGGGTGATGGACCATATGGCAGTTGACTCTATGATGCAGAAATGGAAATTGAATGCCATGCTATTCAAGCTTCTGCTTCTCATTTACTTTTACTTTACTCGGCTGTCTGAGATACCCGTAATATCCCATGGAAATGCTCAAGGAAGAGCATGAAGGAAACTGGCCAGGAATAACAGTGATGGTCTCAATATCATACCATATGGGCATTGCCTGGTGACACACTGTACTGCACTTCCACTGCAGAGCGTGTTTGGAGGCTCTGCTGTGTTTGCTGTGCAGTGCATTGTGATTAAACCAGGCCTCCCGATGGCTCTTTCCAAGGAGGTACAATACGTTGTCCAAGGCTTGAGGTGTGTTTTCCTTCCACCTGCCTCTTCAGCTTTCAGTGGGCTTACTTGGAAAGCTGTAGTGCTTGCAACACGAAAGCAAGACAGAATTTTTTCATCCTAGCAAACATCAGGATTGTATCCCTGCAATGCTGGGCAATTCAGAAGGAAGCCAGAGGAGACAGTGCTTTGCTTGAAGAGATCAGCATTTAAAGATGAGGTGTGACAAGCACGTGTAACTGTTAATGGGAATAAAATAGGGATGAAAGGTGAGACTAATAGTGGAAGACAATGACCAAGCAATTACATAGACATAGTTTTGTGGAATTACTCAGCCCTGACCTACCTAATTGGTTCATCACAGGCAACAAATCAGATGGTAGAGCTAATCTCTGTTCTTCTCCCCCTTAGCGGTTACCAGCTGGGAAAGCCCAGTAGATTTTTGTGGTAGAAGCAGAGCAAAGGCACAAAGGGGTGTCCTTAAAGAGGAATATAGTCAGGGCACCGTAAGCAGAGAACAGTAGGAAAAGACCATTTAAATGAAATGCTTCTTTGAGGCTGCTGAAGGACTGAAGAGTATTTAATAGTGTATTGTGTAGGAGAATAAATAGGAAAAAAAATCAATGTTGTGTCTCTGTTTCTGATCAGATATTTCTATATGTGACAGATGACCAGGACACACAGCGTTAATGAACATGTTGCTGTTGTGTAGGTAGTTGGGGCTTTTCACAGTGCAGTGAGCAGGAAGGTTGGACTGGACCTGGGAAGTGGGATGTGCATGGGAATGAACTTTGTTTCGTCCTACTTGAGGAGCAACCGTGGAATGTAAAGAGAAACAGTGATGCTTCTAAATGAGATAGCCCATGCCAAAGGAGCCTGAATCCAGTGTGGATTCAGATGCTTGACTTCAGACAGCTGTAATTACAGCACAGGGGTGAGGGGGGGACTGGGACAGTGGAGCAGAGCCACCTAGTCCCTATGTGCTTGGGCCTTCCTTCCTCACTACTCCCCTGGAGGAAGAAGAGGTCCTGGTGCTGCAAGAACATTTTAGGAGATTCGGGAAGTCCATTTTAGTCAGAAGTATAGGACTGAGATGATGGCATAGCCAATTTTCCTCCCAGCCCTGTTGTTCAGGAGGATCTTGTTTACCAAGTCCTTGGTCACACTTGCTCATTCTTGAGCTTAATGGGTGGGTATCAACCACACATTCCTGGTACATAGTTTAAAAACTAAGTATGTCTGATCATAAGAAGGAAATAGCAAGATCACTAGAGGTGCTATAGAAGTGGGGGGATTTACGGCTAGGAGAGGAGCTCTTGGTGGCTCATTGGGTTAGTATTGCTGGAAGGTGAAATGTGGCTTAATTATATGAGGCTTTCTGGGTTGTTTGTTTTTTTTTTTTCTTCTTCTGAAGAGCCTCTCAAGCTTCCCATCTTCTGAGCACAGCAGGCATCTGCACGATTACTGCGGTGTGATGCAAAGAGACAGGGAGGGGGGAGAAAGCATTGACTGAGGGATCCTGGCAAGCAGTGTTTAAACCATTGGAGAAGTGCAGCAGATTGACTCCCCGACTGTCACGGCCGATAATGCCACTCGTAGAGCTTGTCAGCATTCCAGCATCACATTTTTATAACCACTTAATTACAGCCTGTGTTGAATATAGCTGGAATTCACCGTTGCAGCTAACTCTCTGGCAGTGCACTCTAAGAAAGTGGAGAATACCAAGGAGGCAGCCAGGCTGTAATGAGTTTGCTCATCCTGTTAGGTAACAACTCAGCGACAGCCCCAATAACAATTCTGTTTGTTCTGGCTATGGGGTTTTTTGTTAAATTTTTTTGTTTGGGTTTTTTTTTTTTTTTTTTAGGATATGGTGTCCTTGATTTGATAAAGCTTTCTTTTCCATTAAATCCACAATCCTTTTCTCAAAATAATTCAACTGTATATTATGAAATATATTTTGTGTTTAACTTTCTTCTAGCTCCCTGTGCATGACAGAAGGGTGGTGGTGGGCCATGCTGCGGTCTGGCACAGGCACCTCTTTGCCACTTTATCAGAGGCTTCCCTTCGCACGGAGGGGTCGTGGAGCGGTACAGACCTGCTGCTGCAACTGGATCTGACTGCAGTGGGTGCTGAGCTGCTGTGAAGTGATCTGACAATACTGACTCGTAGCGAGTGCTCTGAATACCGTAAAGAGATTTTGTCAGGGAGGAGATACTTCTGTGTAATAGTAGATATAAAATTTCTAACATGAACATGTTGGCGTCACTCACCATAGTTCAACACATAGCTCACCGGATGCTTCTGCCCTTGCTGCTGCACTTTCCCTTGGGGACAGCTCTGCAAGCTGCAAAGTGCCGCCCGGGAGCTTCTTGCAGCTGCTGGCCCAGCACAAGGAGCAAAGGGGAGCAGGCGAGGGCAGGCTGACCCAGCAGCAGTGCGCTCTGTCTGTGCCTCCACTTTGCCCTCCTTCCTGTCCTTTGCAGCAGAGTTTAGAGGCTGCTGCTGAGCGAGGAGAAGGGTAAAAGGGAAGGTGAGCTGTTGTGGGCAGGGAGAGGAGAGATTGGCACTTGCTGGGGTGGGTGAGAGAGGGATGCGCAGAGTGTGCCTGTGGGAGGGTGGCTGGGGCAGATGCTCGTGTGAAGAAGAGACTGCTGCTGAGCAGTTCCTGGCAGAGGGACAAATCCAGATTTGTTCTCAGGGCTGGACAGAGTAGGACCACGGTGTTCAGGTAACAGCTTCTGGAGGAATGGGAGCCAGAAGTCTCTAGCTGTGTAACAGCATCCTGGGGTGTGGCATATGTTGAGGAGGTGCACGTATAGAATCATAGAATCGATTATATGATTGTGGCTAGATTCTAGACTTCTGGCTTCTATTCCTCCAGAAGCTGTAGGTGCATATATCTGCAAAGGTCTATATATTACTGTATTGGATTGTGTATATATAGTTGCTACTAAATTATCTTCTTAACACTTATGTTGAAAAGGGCTTTTTTCGTCATTAATCATTAATGTCACTGCTTTCTAGGCACAAACCCTCTAAGCCGCAGAGTGTGAGCTGGGTCTAGTGGTTGTAAGCTAAACTGAGGTATGGGGTTTGTGCTGTCAATCTGGAAGAATTTGGAAGAAACCCATTCTTCATTCTGCCTCTGAAGTTCAGAGACAATGATATGGCCTTTCGGTGGGCTGAGACAAAGCAGTGCAATATAAATGGTGTGGAAAACAGTCTTAAGGAAGCTGAAGTGACCTAGAAGTAGTGTATTTACTGGCACACACTTCTGAACTGGTCTGCCTTCTTTGCAGTTAATAGGCTTGTACACTCTCTATCATGCATTTAATAGAAGAGTTACAGAGTAACCCTTGGTTAAAGAGTATATACAGCACTCCAATATTCTCACCTCCTAGTTTCTGGTAAGTGGTGGGCCATTATTTACCCACTGAGGGAATAAGTTTCTGACACTTCTATGGTAGAAGAGATGTAAATAGCACAGGTATACCTCTGTAATCAGCTAGCCTAAAATTCTCTCCCAGTTCCCTGTTTTATTTTCTTAAATGCAATAACCAACCAGGCAGACTGGTTTTACGGTTCCTCAAAAGATTTGCTTTAGGGTCTCAATATGCCACCAACTTTACTTCAGTCTCTTACAGCCTCTGCAAGGGCAGCAACTGCAGAAGTGGTCTTTAAAGGCTGGGAGGTGAGCATGGTATAAATATTGAATTGTTTATTGGTTTCTGACATTTGCTGAAATCTAGAGTTTCAAAGTTGTCCTTTAAAAACTGGAGCACAAACCTACTATGGCAATAAGCCCAAAGGTCAGCTTACTTATATGAGTGGTCTCTTCAGAGGTACATTGGTAATATTCTTATGGCCTTTGATGTGCAAGATGAGAGGACAGTCACCCTGACAGTGAGGACACAGACTGGCTGGTGTTTGTGATCTGTGCTGAAGCATCATCCTGTACGGCTGAAATAAAAACTTTTTTCCAGTGGTCCCATTTGGGCTATCTTGGTGAACTGGGCCTTAGTGAACTGCTACTCAGGCAGCTACCTGCCAGGGTTAGTTTTCTTCCCACTTCCCATTCTTTCCCTCTTAATAGACTCTTCACATCCTCAGCTTTGACCATTGGACCTGAGCTAATTCCCATGGAAGATGAACTCAGTGACTTTGGCAGAAGTCGTACATGACCCTGAGATTAGAAGCTCTTTGAACAGAAATGGTTCTTGACATTTACTTTTTTTGCTGTGCCCATCAGTGCTGCTGTTTAAAAAAAAAAAAAAAAAGTGGCACAGATACCATCTGATTGTGCTCTCTGCAAGTAGCAAGACAGACCTGCCCTTGAACTAAATAAAACAAACAAGCCTCAAGCTGATAGTTATCCCTGTTGTGTATCCCCAAGCCTCTGTAAAAGCATAGATGATCTGGATGGGAAAGCTGTGCTTTCAGCTCCTCTTTTCTACAGTACTCCCACACCAGAGCATAAAGAAAACCAGTTATGCTAATGGCAAGCATGCACATGCACCATCCTTTGCTTTCAGCCTGCCTTCGACTCACAAGCTTGTTTACTTTTGCAACAGAATTATTCTCAGGATTTACAAGACAGACATATTCCCTTTTGTGGCAACTGGCCTACACACGTGAGGCAAAGCCAGTGAGTGTGAGGTTCAGCAGAGCCACATATTGAGAACTTTTTTTTGCATTACATGTGCCTCAAATCCACTTCCCCTGCCCGTATAGGCTATGGTGGGCATCCTCATCTTCCTAGGTGCTCCCAGTTGCTTGAGCTGTCCTTGCTTCAGACAAACACTTTTATATCTATATCATCTATATCTATCAGCAGAATTCAAGCAACAACTCTAGTACAAAAACCTTTTATGTCTGGGGTGGTGCTGAAAGTTTAGGTCCTGATGGAATCCCTGCATGGGAAGCAGAAGTGATAACACAGAAAAAATTCTTGCTACTATTAATTGCAAGTGCATCCTAGCAACTGTATCACCCTACTTATATTTCATTTTCTTCCTCATAGTTTTCCAATGTTTTTACAAACAACACCTGCTACAGCTGTCTCTGTTGCAGGGGAATACAATAGAACTGTAACAACACTGGGAGAGATATGCATGATTTTTACTGTAGACTCTTCTGCCTGCTTATTTCCTTGTCATGTCCCTATTTGTCTCTTAACTTGTACTTGATTTCTATACTCCTTGGGAGGGGACCAGCTTTTTGTTCTGTGTTTGCATAGCATCTGAGCCTGTCATGCCCTGGTTCTTCATTAATCCTGGTAAGTGCTCCAGTAGTACAAATGGCAAATAAATTTGAGATACAAACAAATTAGCATTCTTCTCACTGATTAAACAAATGGTTTTCTCTGATGATTTGAACTGGAGTTGCATTTCAGTACAGCCTTTTGAAGCTCGTCTGGGAATTGCCAGTTTCTTTTCCAGCCTCTGTTATCAGTCTCCCTTACTAGTTGACCATAAAGTACTTGGCAGGCAGTTTGCAGACTCTGAAAAACAATAGGTTGCACTATTTTAACCTGGCTTTGACCTAACTTGGAACAGTGAAATCTGGCATTTGGTGTAGTGAGCAAATGTGTTTTGATGTGCCAAGTCAACTGCACTTGCTCTTCAGCAGCTGCTGAGAGCAACCTGTGTCTTTCTTGTGCTACAGAAAGATGGAGGGACCACGCTGGCCCCAGCATTGCTGTGGTACCTGGTGAGTCTCAATAATTCTCTGTAATGAAGAAGGGAATTACTTTGCCCTTAAATTGAAGATTAATGTGATTTTTTTCTGGGACAGAAAACATTGCTTGTTTTCTGGAAGGATAGTGTCCACTGAAACAGGATTATATTTACAATATTATTGCAGGGCAATCTGTGAAATAGGCTTTCTGTACCACAGTAAAGAGCCGTGACCCCTCACAGAGTTATCTTTTAAGCTTCATGCTAAACCCATGGGGGTTTATGGCTCAAAGCTAATGGGGATTTAACTTCTCACTGAAAGGAATTTGAAGCCTAACCCTATTTAGATGCTCTTTGCTCTTATTGATTAAATGCCCAGTCTACTGCAAGAAACTTAATGGAACCATAACTATATGAATTTTCCATCTGACAAAGTGGATGCTGGGGGACACTCAGCCATATTTATTAGAAAAGAAGTTTGATCTTAAAAGGGCATTTTAAATAAAAATGTCAATTCAAAGTACTATTTTGTTTGTAGAGAAATAAATTATTTTGAAATGCAGATGTATTTTTCAAGGCACCCCACAAAACCATTGTGTGGAAAAAAGTTCAGGTTCTGAATTCAGGATTTTATTGAGAATTTTCAGTGCTTCCCTTGTTCCCTGTGTTCACTTATTAATTTATGAAATCCTATCTGCAGAAGAGTTTTAAATGATACTATTTAAAAATAATAAACCTGCCAAAAACCCCTAGTCTTTCTTTTCACTCCCAAATTGCATTATGCAGTGGCGTTCCAGGAGGACCATATTCCATTCCGGATTACTGACATTTTTTAAGATACACTATCTACAACTCCTTGAGGATGAGAATTGAAGAGCTGTCATCTTGGCAAGAGACTCTGAGCTGCAAAGAGCAGCACATGATGCCGTGGTCCTATCATAGCACAGTTGTGTTTCGGTTGTAGTCTCTTTGGCTGCTCCAGTTCTGAGAATTTTTTGTGCTCAATGTGCTGGTGCTTTCTGAATACCTTTTAGCCAGTGCTAATGACTACTGTGCTTATTCTTTAATTGTTGTAGTTTGTTGTTAGGGTTTTGGTGGCTTATTTGCAGATAAAATCCCTGGGAGGAAAGGGCTTCATTCAAATGGAAGCCCAAGTACTGAGGCACAAGGATGTGGCTTCATTTTCATTGTACTTCTCTTTTCATGGCCCTTGCTGGACATATAGTCTTGATGCTTCCACCACTTGTGTCGAGGGAGGTCTCATCTCCCTTCCAGTGCCTCAGCAAGCATGTAGACCAGCAAGAAGAGAGTTGTAGAGCCAGATCTCATTCCAAATCTGCTGCTTGCCAGCTGAATCATCTTCTGAAAGTCTTTAGGTGGAAAAGAGGCAGTTTGAGGCTGTACTTGGACTTTAGAACCAGACAAGGGTGTTCTTAAGCTATTACTATGCCACATTGAAATAAATAAAGTTAGAGTTGCTACATTATGCCGACCTCTGATCAGGAAAACTCATCCCAGTTTTCCATGATTGCTTTAAAGACCTCCTTGGATTTGTGTTTCTTTTTTTCTTAGGTATATGGAAGTCTTAAGACTACTGTACAGATTTTCTTATGTCTTATCAAAGGAGCTGTTGTGCTTCTTCCATTGAGCCGTGGATGGCACAGCAGCCTGGAGATGGTAGTTTTTGATGGAGCGGTGATTCCTGGGGGCTCACAGCATAGAACTGAATGATGGCTTCTCCAGATTTACCAAACTTTGTTATTCCCATTTTAAATGAGAAAAGGAGATAAAGGGAGACAGGCACATGGGCATTCATAGGAATTTTCAGTCCAAGTCACTGAACTTTAGTGTTCATGCTATATTTGTCTATCTATCTGTCTATATTTTATGCCTTTATACGTATAGGTAGAAGTATTTGTAACCACTAGTACTTGAGTGTTCTGGGTATGGCCGTTGGTCTCTCCTGTTGGTAAGGTTGCAAACTAAAGGATTCACAAAAATCAGGATGTACATGATGATCTGATGCCTTTCAGTGGATAACCCAGCCACAGGAGATACAGCAAGGTCTTAGCTCAATGAATGCCCTAAGTTTGTTCTTTTTCAAAGCTCTTGGTGTTGTCCAGTGAAGAATGAAAATGGTGAACTTTGAAATTCTGCAAGTGATTGCACCCTGCTCTTCAAAATAAATCCTGGGGATCTTGAAAGGTCTTAAAGATCTTCCTGTAGGGAGAAGACTGTAGACATTGTGAATCCAGTTTCCACTGGCTCTGTGATCCCTTTGGGTTGTTTAAAAATGGAAAGTTGTAAAGGAATAGAAATTCAGTTTAGTACTGAGAACTCTGTCACTGACTTACTGCATGACTTTGAAGAAGGCATTTTAACTTGCTAGTGTCAGTTTAGCCATCTGTAAAACAGGTACAATCATACACAGCATAATAATTTCCCTCAGTGAGTGCCATTTTCAGTCTATCCTGTACTACTTAATGATTTGTGTGACTGCTGAAATAACAGCATGCTCTAAAACTGTAATGCCCTTATGTATTTTTCACATAATCACTAGTGGTTGAAATATTTGTTCTGACACTTGAGATTACTCATGTAAATAGAAAAATTATAGCATGGTGGCGATGCCAGACACCTTGAATTCCATCTGAGCATGTGGGTGATTGGAGACGGATCTATAAATACTAACAGAGAGGGGGAAACAACAAGGATGAGCAGCACATGAGAAGTTCTGAATCAGCTTATTCCTGAGATTTCTATAAAATATCTTAAAATGTCGGTATTGGGTAAGAGATGGTCATTAGGAACCTGAGTACTGCAAGTCCACTGAGGAAATGTATTTTGCTCCATTTCTCTGCTTTAGGTAAAGCCTTATTTTTCTGTTGTACATTGAGTAGAGTTACAAGGAGTATGATGACATAGTCCTAATATCATGTGCCTAAACCCTCTTTTTTTATTTTTTAACTTAGAAGCATTCTGCCTTGGAGACGAGCAGAAGCTCCAGTGTGATTATCAGTGAGTGACTCACAGGTCCCACAATGCTTTTTCTCAAAATTGTGACTGCTAATTTCCATATTCAGCTCCCAAATTGCCTGTTTCAGACGTTTTCCACTTCCATTATGAAAGATTTGCGTAGTTCTAATTGTAGAGTTCATAATGTCACATAACAATGTAGCTAATGAGCTGTATCACATTTTACATAAAAATGTAGTAAGTTATATAGCCACAGCTTGGAGGAATTTGACAGTAGTCTTTTTCAATTTTTAGTGTATTAGATAAGGGACACTTGTGCAATGTAGCTGCTCCTTCTCTGAGTCGTGTTTCTTTTGAATACAAGCTCTTCATGATAACATCAGTGTCTGCTTCTAGATCAAGCTGTAAGCATCTCCTTTTTAACTACACATTGTACTTCTGGGATTTACAGAATACTTACAAGCTAAAATTTGTTTTTGTGATTATGCAGAGAAAGAGATGTCTGCGTTTATTTTGGGGAAGTACGTGAAGTTTTTAGAAGGCAGTTGAATAGCTTATGGGACCTTACCCCTAGAATTAATGCATTTATCATGAGTGACATATCAGAAACCAGAACTGAATACATTTGAGTTATTGAAACAAACTTTGAAATTTTAAATAAACTAAATCACTTGAAGGAAACTAACACATTTAGTGGCGTAGGTATGAGTAATGGAAATTATATGGAAAGTATTGAGCAACATCAACTGTAAAGAGTCTATCTTTAGTTTATTGTTAATTTACCAGTTTGAATTTTTTGTGTACAAGATTACCAACAACCTCTGACTGCTTTTTATCACTTCATCTGCTCAAGTGCTACCAAGTGTCACATATTAGGAGCTTTGAACCAAGCCATTAATCCAGCCTCAGGTTTCATTGTGATTGTGTGACAGTTTTGTGTCCGTTTCGTTTCCGTTAGTCTATTTTGAACATAAACGCAAAAATCTCATCCCAGCACTGAAACTAGTCCTGCTTCTGTGTGCTGTTAGCCTCAAACATGGACTTCAGTCTTAGAACCTGGTAATGTAACTCACAGAGGGGATGGCTAGCAGTGACCAACTCCGAGTGACATCAGGGAGAAGTGGGTGGGAAATGCTGACTGCAAGTGAAGCTTGCCAGTGGCCTGGTACAGACTGGAGGGGACAACGTTGTGTGCTTTGCTCCTGCTTGCTCTATGTGGAGTATAAAGCTTTGTGGAGGAATGAAAATGCATGAATACTTACCACGTTTTGCAGTTGACGAAACTGATATGCGGCATAAGATAAGAAGATATTTAAAGCCTTCAGTTCCTAGAAACATTTGCACTGAAGAAACTCAGAATGCGTTGAGGTGTTTACTAGAGGGGGATGTCAGGCCTAGAGAATCAGTGGCTGAATCAGCCCACATCACAGGCAAAGTCTCAGGAAAGGAAACTGAGGAAGAGTAACTCTCTGAAGAATTTTTGGTGATACACAGAAGCATAGGATGGCCCAGAAATGTAATCTCCAGCTCCACAAGTGCTGAAGTCAGAGCGAAAAAGGGAGGGCCCTGATGCAAGTAGGAAGAAGGCGGCATCTTGCAGGGGCTGCCTGTGGCTCCTGCCAAGACTCTGTGCTGAGTTTCCTCCCACAGTTTCTTGACTTCTAAGAGATCTCTGGTGGTGAGTTGCTTTTTTTGAGACCTGCTATGGATAACACAGTGTGGCCCTATTCAGGTCATCAAAACCATCAGGTTTCACAGATTACACCCTTGCATGGATGGCTCCCTTAGAGTAGCCCATTGGATGCCTAAACATGTTGATCCCTCAATCTGCTGTTAGTCTGCAAGTCTTTTTAACTCATTGACAAATTCTCTTCAGCACACAACTGCTGATTGCAAGGTGCTTTCATTTTTCGGGTGCAAGTGTGTGATGGTGCTTACAGCACTGCTTAACATTGCTCAACCTTTTTTATAAAAGCAGCTGCTAATTTAAAGGAACACTGGGAGGTATTTGTATTTTTAGAAGGCTGTTGTTGATCTTTTTCACCCAGACTGTTTGTACTCCACTAAAAGCTTGAACTTAAAGCTTAGTTGTTTACCAGCAGCCTTTTGGCACCAATTGCTAATGCCCTTCCTTCAGGTACACTTTACATAAAGGTGTATTTGTCTCCTGGATCTTTCTGAAGTTACTCTTTTAAAACACTCATTCATGTCTTCCATATAAAAAGTATAATAAGTGCATAAATAGAATGTATTTTAAAAACAACCCCTTCCAATTTAGAACTGAGCCTGTCTCTTTGAGGGATGAAACAATGTACACTGAATTCAGCTGTATTAATTTAAAAACAGCAGAAAATGGTTAATTCAGCTTAGTCTCGCTACAGTATGAGAAATGGCCAAAGCATAAAGGATTTGTATTCTCACAAGATGTTTATTTTAAGTAATTTGTATCATCTCACAGAGGTGGGGATCTGATGCTGTTGGCAGATCAAGAGTTTTATTCTTTCAAATCCCTTTCAGTGTGGGGGAAAGCAGATGAGGTTAATGGATGTTACTTGTCTGAATGTAGTAACACATGTTTCTGTAGGAAATGGAGAGGAAACACAAGCAGGACTGTTGACTGGTTTTTGGTTTATGTCCACATTAAAGCTGTTCAAAGGGTCATGCAACACATCTTCATAGATGATCTGATTCGTAAACTCTTTAAGTATTTGGGTCTTAGTTTCAACAATGGCACTAGTAGCTGGACAGATTGACATCTCATTTTTATATATGTCTTCACTGTAGGGCTTGCAGTTTGCTTGAGTTTAGTGGAAATTTGAGCTCTGACATAAAATCTACCAGGCAAATTCTGGTATTATGATACAGAACTAATTTTAATACAGTAGACCTTTCTCCAGCTCTGTTAATCTCAGTTCCATACTCTGTGCTCTTCCGTACTCTGCATTTATGTTGGCACAGTTTATAAATTTTATGGCAAGACTTCCTTCAGTTACAACTAGCTTTGAAAACATTTGTGGCATTCTGGTTTGTGCTGCAAGACTACTAGACTGCAGATTCTGTGTTTTAATGTTTCATCAAGCAAAATAACATGACTGTGCTGAGTGATTGACTTGCTTGGCTGATCTGCCCTTCTGAAGGCCACATATTCTTAGTGATTACTTCTAAGTTTTGCTACTATCCACTTTTTTTCCTTGGGACAGTATCACTTCAGCAGCTGTTAGATGGCTCAGAGTTGTTAACTCGGATTTGTAGTGGGACTGTCTACAGCCTCAGAAGTGGTTGTCTTCATTTGTTTCCTCCTTTCCAGGTGGGAACTGTGTACCTGCAGGTTGGGCCTCCTCTTGTTCTGCATTAGCAAGTCTTCTCTAACGAAGAATAATATTTGCAAGAAAAGTTTTTGTATGCCAAGCTGCCCACAATACTCTTGCAGATGATCTGGTGTACTCCCTTCAGTAGAAGATGAGTCAAACCGCCGCTTCATACTGAGTAAACTGATAAAAGCAGTTGATCGCAAACTCAACATGATGAGGGCTTGAGTGACTCAAAAGGTTGATCTCTACATGCAGTCTTAAAATCTCTTATGTATGTGGAGGACTTGCCTGGTTCCTCCTCTTTGGGCCATTTTTCACCCTGGCAGAAACCAGACCAGATGAAGATGGATTTACGGGAACTTTGAAAAACGTTTTTTGGTTATAGATATCAGTAACATTAGTGCTTCCTTTGAAAATAGCCTCAAGAGGTTTCTGGGTGATGTTTTCTAGTTGCCTTTGGTAGTTGTCTCCGAGTACTTACTTAGGAGAGACTGAATGCATAAAGAGGATTCTCTGTACTTTTCCTCTGCAAAGGGGAATTCCTTGATCATCATCTTTGAGCAGATTCGGACCTGTTGTTCCATTTGCTTTCATACTGTAAACGTACACATCCTGTTCTTATTCCTGTAGTAATGAAAGAACTTTGGGAGTCTGGCTTCTCTTCAGTGGCCTTTGTCTTCCCTGCTACAAAACAGCTTGAATATGTAAGACGAGCCCTGGTTCCTCAGAACAGTGTCTGGCCAAGAACCTGACCAAGTTGGGCTGTAGTATTTCTCTCATTAAAAGCCTGCTCCCCAACCCTCCACCCCCACCCCCTCCAATAGTCATCTGTGAACAGTAACAAAGGATTAAGAGTGGAGACTCGGGACTTGGCAGAAATGTGTATAAGTGAAATGCTTTTTTGGAAGCTACATTGCCTGTCTTGCAGATCAAAAACTAAATGCAAAAGATTTCAGTGTCTTATTGGTGGATTAATTCATTTGATTGCCACTTCCCCTCGTCTTTTCTTTGTGGGGAGGGGTGTTTGGGAGATTGGAATTTTAATTGCTTGACCAGAGTTTCTAATTATTGGTGCACCAAAAGCGTATGGGTCATTAATTAGTACTGAATATAAGGATCTCTGAGGTTACACTATAGCATCAAATGGATGAGTTTAGACAACTCTTGACGGAAATTACAGTCCATCAGTAAACTGAGTTACAATAATGAAACCAATAGAAATTTTTCTTGGTCCCTGCATGTTGGTTTCTGTATTTGCAGAGTACATTCTGATGGACTTAGAATGCAACATTTTAATATATACAAATATTAAATACATATTTATATATTAGACAAATGCATATATATACACATGCCTATAGAATAGGTATGCATAATTCAGAGTTGTTATACAATGACATGCCTTATTTAATTTTATTAGATGTTTTGGGATTTTAAT